>JAPDSC010060069.1:276347-304670 GCA_026290005.1 Latrodectus geometricus
TTATTATTTATGATCATTTATTGTTTATTATTATTTATGATCATTTATTGTTTATTATTATTTATGAAAGTATGCATTTTTATTGCACATTGTAATTAAGGTACCTGAAAAACCGTTTCATCTGTTTACTGTCGTATAATTCCCCATGAGCACGCAAAAATGCCGTAACACTCAGCTCAAATACAAATTTAGGAACTTGACTAGTCTTACACGGACTCTTCTAATATCTGAATATTTATTAGAGGCATTCATTAGATCAATAGGATAGATTTGTGAATGATGGAGAACTTTTCTGAACTGCATATTTTAAGGCATTCCCGTTATGATCTATAATGTCTCGAGATTTAGGTAGCTAATTGAAATATCTAAAATCAAAAAAGGGATACTAGAGACACTCGAAAACAGCTCTCAACATGCGGGTTGTTCCATTGTAGATGAGCTTCAGCGGCTCAGTTGCTTCACACCGCAGCAGAGTGAAGCATCATTTGCAGCGGGCAGTGATTGGGGGGTGGGGATAGAACACACACACTCTCACTGGGTTGCGAGATCCATCTGGGACGTCCAAAGTTCTTTCACTGGTGTGGCGTGGATGTGGAGAGGAGTGTTGCAGTTCAGATTCTAAGTGGAACACAATTGAATTCCTTGGCCTGGTTGATTAGGACGTTCGTTTTCGTTATCAGAATGTAGCGTGTTCGAATCTGGACCAAATTGAAGATCCGTCGTGTTCGCTAATAATGTCTGGAGCATGTTAAAAACGTCGTGGTCACAATATCCCTCATCTGAAATTATACCTCTGGGAGTGGTAGGATGAAGGTCTTCTATTTGGTCCCTGCTTCTAAATTACGAAGACCCACTTTCGCGAGCTGCAACGCTATACCACACCAATGTAGGAGACGCTGTCACTTCCCCCTCTCTTCTAGTGCTGAAAGCTGGAAATCAAAGTAATTCGGTATATTATACGACAATACGAATGAGCTTCAATGTGGAAAGTTATTCGAAAACAGTTTGTAAGGCAAGGGTAAAATGTATATACAGTTAGTAAAGTTTACATCTGATTATTTCATCGTGTATAAAAAAAAATTAAGAAAAAAAAAAAAAAAAAAAAAAAAAAAAACCCTGCTTTAAATTTAAAAAACGAGGAAGAACTACCTTCATTAGAAAGTAAAAAACGAGGAAATCCTGTTTTCGACGAAAGAAACATTGACTACTTTAAATCACGCAAAAGTTAAATGCAAGGATAAACAGGCAAATAGAAGAATCAGTTTAGAAAAAAAATAAAGGTGTAATTAAGAGACCGTGACATGATATTTAATGATTATGAAATTACCTTGATAATTATGAATCTGGATTAAGATAAAGAAAAAGAGATATAAATCTTCCAAGCAAATATACAACAACATCCGTGTTAAATTACTTAATATTGTGGGAATAACCTCAAGTGCAATGTGTAAAACGCACGAACACTGGTTAATGTTTCTTTTCAAGAAATCATTAATTACTTAATATATAGAACTATAGTCAAAATGGTTTAGTTAATATATATATATATATAATATAATGAATTAACTATTTTATCTAATTGTTTCATTTTAAAGAATATAGGAAATTTATTTTGGTTAAATCAATATTTTAACAAATGAAAACTTCACGAGAAAATTACGAGTTTTGAAATATTAAAGAGAAATTTGTAATATACAATCTATAATTCCAAAAAAAATGCAGAAATAAAAAGAAATGGTGAAAAAAATATCAAAATCTGAAATTTCAAATAAATTCTTTACCGCATGGATAATTTAAACATTAAGTTTTGTAGTTAAAGATATGAAAGGCAATGAATAAAACACTTTAGCTTTCTTGAAATCAAATTTTTTATTAAAAAAAAAAAAGAAATGTTTGCATAAAAATGTGGGGAAGGAAGCGCGAACTTTTCACAAAAGACTTAAGTTCCATTATCATCAAACAACACATAATTTTTAACCGCAATCAAATCAAAGAGTCAATACTTGAGCTAGTATTCATCTCGCCATCACATAATAGGATATCAAAACTGAATGTAAAAAGCGGTATTTACTTTCTTTCTCCTGAAACTGAAAAATAAATTTATATTGTTATTGAACATGTTTTCATTCAATACAATATAAATTTATTTTTTTTATAAATCTATGTAATTATAATCAAAAATACAATTTCCTAAGACTAGATTTTTATCATAAATCTATCATAGTAAAATAGGAATTCAATTAAACTGCAATTATCTGTTTTAGCAGTGACTTTCTGTTGTATTCCTGGAAATACTTTTTACGATCAAGATCATATTAATTTGTTCACTATCATTTTATAAATTAAAATTGAGCTATCGGTTTTTAAATTAAAATATAGAAACATATATTGCAAATATATTATAATTGCACTTTAAGTTTTCTGAAAACAATTTTATGTTTCAGAGCTAGGAAAAGAAATGAAAGAGTTATTCTCTAATTGGAGCGAAGGTTTTATGTAAGTTATGAACTAATTATAAGCATGAAAAATTTTTCCAATATTTTTTAAAAATAAAATAATCCAAATGATTTTAATCAAGATTTTATGTAAATTAAGAGCTAATCAAAAGGTATTGAAATTTTCTCCACCAAAAGATATTAACTCAAGATGAGTAAGGTGGAGATATTTTAAACCAATTAATCATGACATCTTTTTTACTGTACAACTGAATGTAACTTTTTATCAGTTAGTCTCAGCGCTTCTTAGGCTTTTCTAAAATCCCCAGTTTCTTTTTACATTCTAGCAATGTACTATCAACATCTCTGCATGAAATAAATATTGTAAAATGTCTTGTGGGCTTTATATTCTGGTATATTAGTGCAAAAAAAATAACGTTACTCCTTAATTTTCACTAGAGTTAGCTAATATAACATCTGTAACTGTAGGAAAACTATATTTAAAATAGGAGAAATGACAAAGGTATTTAAAAACTTAGTGATTAGACAAAGTGACAAATATGTAATTTTACAAAAGCGAAATATATTTTAATAATTCATTTTAACTACAAAATTTGTATTCAGGAGTTTCACATTTCTTAACATTTTACTCTAACCTGAAATCTTATACAATTATGTAGCACAAATTCTGATGCAGATGACTTTTTTTAATCAGGAATCAACATCCAATTTTATTACAAAATGCTAACATCTTTATTCTACTTCCTCAGTTACTTCTTATAATTTTTTCTTTAACTTGTCTTTCAAATTATAACTGACAACAAAATCTGTTATTTTGCATCTCAGTCATGTTATGTTTATATCTACGGCAGCAAATATAGGATGCATTTCTTTTAAGGTACTTTAAATGTAACCACAAAATATGTTATCAGTTAAGAATTAATTGATAGCAGTTAAATCTCTTCTCGAATGTACAGAACATGCATGATTTAAATTCTGATTGAATATATGTATTCAAACTTCAGAAAGTATTCGTAAATTTCTCCGTTTAATACTTTCTGATGGTACCAGTAAAATGTGCAATGGCTGCCTAAGTAACATGTTCCATGTAAAATAGTACTTTTATTATGAATAATATTCTGATACCATGTATATAATATTACCTTATTGATATTAGTAAATTACATTTAAGATTAAAAAAAATGTTTTCAGTTTGTGAATTTTATTTTTTTACATCCTACGATTTACAAACCTCAAGTAAAATTCAAATTATTGTTAATATAATAAATTATGTTAATGCTATACTTGCAAATTAGACTCAGTTATGAGAATTATCTGACATTTAAATATATATTCTATATAAACTATTATTTGATTTCTAAAATATTAATGCAAATTTTTTATTCATTAATTTTCAGCCCTTCTAAGCAATTTGAAGAGGAAATTTTAAAAAGCATGGATAATTTAAAAAAGCAAGCTTACATGTTGGAAGCAGAATTCCTAGAAAATAAATTAGAATTAATTAAAAAACGGATAATAGACTGACTAATGTATGATCAATTTTTGGAATTTGTGTATAAGAATCTGTGAATAACCTAATATGTATGGAATTATTATTTGAATTTTGTAGTTAAGATATTTGTATTAAATTTTTCTTATAACACAAAAAAGTAAAAGTATCATGTGTCAACATCAAAATTATTCGCCATTGTCTATCAGTTAAAATTTACAAATCTAATTTCAAAAAAATTGTTTTTATCAAAATATCAAAAATTAATTCTTTAAAATTTCACAATATACATTCATTGTTCTATTACTTACTTCCTAATACATACTTTGTATGTACTAAAGAATTCTAGAAACATTCAAGTAAAATTTAAATACAATTTGAAATAGCAGTGGCAGAAATGATTAAAAGTTCTAATTATATTTTTTTAATAAAATATATAAATATAACATAATAATTATTAAAAAAATAAAAAAAAACACGAATATTTTATAAATTTTACAAGTATATACTTAAGTTTTATGCACATTTCATAAGGTGCATACTTTGTATGTACTAAAGAATTCTAGAAACATTCAAGTAAAATTTTAAATACAATTTGAAATAGCAGTGGCAGAAATGATTAAAAGTTCTAATTATATTTTTTTAATAAAATATATAAATATAACATAATAATTATTAAAAAAATAAAAAACACGAATATTTTATAAATTTTACAAGCATATACTTAAGTTTTATGCACATTTCATAAGGTTTACAAAAATTATTAAAATATGATATTGATATGTCTATATCATACATTTTTATAAAAAGTATGATCTTTCACTTGAATGACTTATTTAACACAAACATTTTATAATGCTTTTTGACAATGAAAGCAAAATATTTATAGTATATGCATTATTATTTTTATATATATAAAATTGAATTTTAGTAAATTCGATTTCTTTTTCACACACAAAAAAATGTTTCCACAAAATGACATTTTTTTAATAACTTTGAATTCTTCAATTCTCCTAAAATTTTAAACATTATTAAAATAATCTTTTATAAATCAAATTGTTATTTATTGCTTTTTGGGGTATTTTTAATTATTAAAATTAATCATTTTGAGTTGATTACCTTTTCAAAATTGTATAGTAAAATTATAAAAATTCAAGGCACAAGAAAATTTCTTTATATAGTATTTAACTGGCTGGAAAGCCAAAAGAGGTTATCAAAAAGCATTACGTCAGGTGAACTCTTCTCCTGAAAATTTGTACAAGTATTTAATTAGTTTTAATGTCAATAACAAATTTTAATTTAACTCACTAAAAGCAATTTTAATGTAATCACAACGTAAAGTTTTATTGATATATATTCAGGCATTTGTCAATAAATAAAAATATCCTATCATTTCAATATTCATGAATTGAATTCATTAAAACATTTCTCAACATTTTTAGAGTATAATATTCATTTACCTAGATACAAATCCTAGTTACACATACCAATAATAATAAAAAAAATCAAATATTTATTTTATAAACTTTTAACTTTTTGAAAAATTATCCTTTAAAGAAAAAAGAAAAAACATTGAGATTTTTGTGAAAACAAAAATAACAAATACAAATATCTTAAAAATTACCAAGATATAGAGAGAGAAATCCAAACATACAGCTAAGCATTTAAATTATATTAAAATTTAAGTAATGTATTAACTACTATATTTATAAAATACGTATACAAAAATTGAGAATGGTAATAACTTTTACCCTTTGATATATATGAAGTAAAATTCATTAAAAGTAATGAAGCATTTTAAGTTTTAAAGGCATTTTTAAACAGTTACTTACAAAAAATATTTCAATAACTACATTATATTATGAATACTACAATGTAAATTATTTTAGATTTCAGTATAAATATAAATATCTCCATCTAGGTAACAAAGCAAATTTTACACATTTAGTTTCATAGCAATTATTACATTGAATACAACTTAAGTTATATTCTTACAATGTAACTTCACATAAAGAATATTATTAAAGAAGAATAATTTATTAAATCAGTTTTTAAGAAATTTACAGTGATGATAGAATTATTTTTACAAACGCTATATCTTCCATCTTTTCATATTAAAAGAAAATGAAATAATCTTTTGATTGCTTTATATTGTAGAAAATACATATATCCTGTAAAGTAACCGAAATACTACAATATAAAAAAAAAAAAAACCTAAATTTAAATTCTTATATCAAAATTAGATTGAAAAATATATTAATTCACATCTTGTTAACTAAAATAAAGTTGACTTTTCTTTAAAGAAATCTGTATTGTTTGAACACGTCTAAAATTTTGTTCAGATGATTGTTAACTTCTAGTAGAATGTTTGACGAAATAAGGCAAAGAAATATATCATTACAGTGCATTCATAGGAATTATTACAAAAGTACTAAAATATTTAGCAACATTTTTATGAACCAATTGTGATAATGTTTGACTCCTAAAAGTACATATAATGTATTCTACACAAATATATAAACTTTAATTATGTGTGTATTTTATAATATCTTAGAATTAGGTAGATAATAATGCTAAGTGGAATAGAAAATAAAACAACTTTCAATTTAAAATATTACGATGGTTAAAACTATATAAAAACTGCAAAACATACTAGTTAACACTTTATCACAGAAGTAGTTTTCATAAATTAAATGTAAATACATTGCTTTCTCATATAAAATTATTTAAGACATTAAAATTTTGATTATTAAAATTGTTTACATTTTCTATCTGAAAAAATATTAATATTTTAAACAAAATAATTTGAACACTTAACTATTAAGTTAGTATTTACTATATAATAATTTACACTAAAACTCTGATAATGTTATGTTGCCCTCTTATATGAGATTTATAAATTTTTAATTTTACACTTTCATAAAATTAAAAAAAATGTAAAAAATAGAAAAAATAATGTATTAGTTAAGTAATTAAAAAACGTTTATAAAGATATATTGCAGTTTTTTTTAAAATATGTATTTTAATCATAGTTCTTTCATTTCATTCAAGCAAACATAGATATTAATATTTGTTACCAAAATATAATTAATTTTAAGCAATTTATAACAGACACAAAAAAGTAGTTTAATGTGATTCATAAATTATATGTCAGAAAATAAGTAGAATCTTTTCCCTAATTTCACAGTAATTTTTAACTTCATTACGGGCATTACTTTAATTTAACATTCCAGAATGAAAACCATTTTTCTTATATGCTTGTGTCGAAAAAAGAAAAGTATAAATCTGAGTTCATTAAAGTAATTGATGAAATAATTGCACTCTTTGAATGATTTTTCACAGTATTTGTTTTGTAAATTCAAATTTCTGTAATCAATAATATAAAACCAAAATATACTCTGCAACATTAAAAATTTTTATTCTGAATAAAATTTAAATTTTAAAAAATATTTAGTTGTTATATAATATTAAGTTAGTATAATTAAAAATAAAAAGTTAAAAAATATCTATTTTTAGAACAATTATTTTACTTCTAAATTTTTCAAAGAACTTAAATCAGTATGTAGGAAAGAAGTGTAGCACCAATGACCTAATATAATTAATAACCCAAAGACCAAATTATTTTTTATAAATGTATCTAAAAGATATAATAATATATTGTATTTTAAGGAATAATTTGAAATGAAACTTTCTTATAGAAAATGAGATTCTCAAAAAATGAAATATTCATAAAAATTTAAAAAAACGACTAGATATATTTCATTGTTTATTTTTTACTAGCTATGTAGACTTATTTCACTTTAAACTTTCAATACAACAATAATGTAACAATTTATTTAAAAACAAAATTAAAATAATATGATACAGCAACAGATTTTAAACAATTTCTTGTATATACAGACATGTAATGGCAGCATTTAAAAATCTATATACAGGCATGAAAAATGAATACAAAAATAATTCGTACAAAATGACAAAATGGATTTATATATTCACAGTCTAAAAATACTCTTTAAATTGCTATAATCAAGTGAAGCTAAACAGTCAATTTTTCATCTCCATTAAAGTTCCAGAAATATTAAGCCCTGATACATCAGAAAAAGAATCCAGAGTAATATTACTCAAATTAACATCCATATCACAAGGATCAATTCCAATATCAAGACTACTCAGTTTATCTAGATTTTCATCACTCTGAGTTTCATTAAAATATTGTGAATTGGAATTATTCAACCCCATCTGTTCTTTTGCAATGGCTAAGATTTCTTCTACTTTTGGACGAGGCAAATTTATAGAATTCCCAGGCATTACATTATTTTCAACAATATGTCGCTTTTCTTCTTGACTTTGGTTTGGAATATTTTGTCTGTCTTTGAAATTTAAATTTTCATCTCCAAAAACATTTGGTTGAACTTGATACCTAGCATCTTGATTAGTATTGTGAAAATCAGTAATCAGTCCTAAAATAAAATAAGCTATATGTATAAAATTTGGAAAAAGAAAAATAAGATGAACACAAATTATTAATAAAATTTGATTTTAATAAAATTTGGGAAAAAAAAATAAGATGAACACAAATTATGAATAAATTAATAAAATAAACTATCCAAAATATTTTCAATAATAATTTGAGATGGAATGTTTCTTCCCAAATTATTTCAATTATATAAATTGATAATTGTTTAAAAATTTTTAAATGACTTATCATACAGAAGAACATTTTTTACTCGCGTTGCACACACTAACAACTTGCATTAACAGGTTCAATGAGAAAAGTGATTTTAGAGCAATTTTCCCCATTAAACCTCAGAAAATTATAGTAAATTCTTAATTGTTTTTCAATTGATACAGAAAATCCATGATTAAAAGTAATAGTTAATAAATGTTTTAAAATTTTCCTAAAACTTCCAATATTTTGTATTAAATTGCACAGATTAATAAATTCATTTCTAAGAAATATAAGATTTATGCATGCAACCTTTAAGATCATCTTACCATTGTTAGAAGTGACTTTTGATCTGACAGCTTGTCGTATTACACGTGGAGGGACAGTTGTATCCACTGCAAGAAAATGTTATTAGTTAATTATTTTGCAACTGAAAATTTGATACTATTTAAAGGGATATCATAGCAAAACATCTATTCGGTAGAAGGAATTTACAATTTTGGAACAGAACATTTTCCTGATCTTTTGTAAGCAGTGATATCACTTATAATATTCTGATTTTAGCACTACAACAATAAAAAATATTTAGTGTCCACTTAGTTAATTTATAATTTAAATATTGTTAAAAAAAATTATAAAAATAGTGACTTTTCTGCTAAAAGCAAAACAAAATTTTAAAAATGAGTGTGTTCCTTTAAAATATAGGCATAAAGTTTACAAAACAAAATTAATGAATTTTGTAATTAACAATTCAATTATATAAATAATTTAAAATATAAGCCTTTATTTATATAATTTTTTTTTCAAATTAAAACATTTTATGAGATTGAAATACAAAATTGACAAATCCATAAATAAATAATAAGCACTTTATTTCCAAGTATCCTTCACTATAAATAATTAAAGATTATTAAATATTTATTATTTGAATTTTTTTTTATTGTTATAGACATCAATTCAATTTAGATTAATACACAAAGTGTATTAATATAAAGCAATAAATACAATGTATAGAAAAAGCAAATACAAAATCAATCAATAAATAATTATTACATTGTTTTCTTAATTTTTTTTCTTGATTATGTCTTATTGATTTTAAATTGTTAAATTTCTTCTTTGTCTTATCTTTTAAATATACCTTATTTAATTTAATATATATATATATATTTATATTTGAGCCTTATAAATATTATGATATATTTTAAGAATTCAAATGTACATTTTAATCTGTTTAAACACAATAAAATCATTACAAAACATTATCAATTTATGGTACTGTTATGAACATAAAAAATTACATAATACAGATAGCTAAAAAAAGAAATTATTTCACATAAATTCAATTACTTTGTTAATTCAATCCTTAATATAATTTTCTTTTTTAGCTTTGCATAATTTCATTTAACTACCTTAAGAATATTTTTAAACATTCTATTTAAAATATTACTAATTTTAACCTCTTTTTTTTCTGTTCAATCTCTATTAATATTTAACCTTAAATTTTATTTTAAAACTACTTTTGCATTTTAAACTATATATAAATATATAATGCATTACAAAATTATAAAACTCTGAGATTTTTATTGTAAATATAATTTTTCAATTAAATTAAATTGGGTGAATGAAAAATGTAAAATTTATGCATATTATTTCATAAGGTTAATATGTTAAATATTATTGAAATTTTCAAATTTTTTAGCTCAAATATCTATTATAAAATTATAAAGCTATTAGCTAAAACAAATTTCTTTCACAAATAAGAAATGTTCATCCAATCAATATTCATCATAATGGTTATAAATATCTGACTTTTCATTGAATTAACCAGGTTTTCAAGCAAATATTTGGAATTTTTGACTCACTCATCCATGATAGCTATTTTCAATTCATATAATAGAAAATGCTTTTTAAACTATTACACACAACCAGAAAATTGATGAAAAAAAAAAAAAAAAAAAAAAAAAAAAATTAAAGTGCCTTTTTACACACATCACACTAGTTAAACTATCAGTAACCTTTAACACATTCTATTTTTAAGTAATACCTTTTAGAATGCATTCTTTATATTAGCATAGAATAAGATCATGTAAGCTAAATCTCAATTTGCATGCAAACAATACATAATTATAAAAATGAAATTTTTTAAAAAAAGTATTGATAATCTATGGACATTTTAATAAAATTTGCAAAATCAATGTTTGTGGCTGAATTTGATGGGTTTTTTGTATTGTGACATTGATTGTGACATGAGTTTATTATGTGTTAATTTAAAGAACAAATATGCATGAAAAATCTGTTGAGCATGAAAAATGAAGATATTTTAAATAAGACAAAATTTTATTCATAATATTGGATTATAAATTTAGAACAATTGTTAATGATAATAATAATTAAGAACAATCACTAATAATTCTTGAATATCTATAAAGACTACAAAAAAGAAATAATGAACCAAATAAAAATAAAAAATATATAATAAATTAATAAATAAAAAAAAATTTATAAATTAAATTACCATTTTGACTGGAAGACATATTATTTGGCTGAAGAACTTGACTAAGACGTAAAGCTTCAAACTTATTTCGTTTCCTAGCTAAGCCTTCTGGGTCTACATAAATTTAACACATAATTAAGCATACATATAATTTAATAAAAATAAAAATTAATAAATTTTTGCTTTGATAAAATGCTTCAAATGAACAATTAGTCTTTGCTTCATAAAAATGTACCTTGCTTTAGGGGTAGGAAACTAAATGCTCTCGGCTTCCCAACAGCACCATCAGATGGTCTGCGTAACTGAATAAAACAATCCACTCTTTGCGCAACAGTCAAATCTTTATAAACTGGAGTTTGAAAAGATATAGCAGCTTTACGGTGAACATGGTGGGGAGCAAATTTTCCATTGGCACACCAGATAACTTTATTGTCTCTTTCCTCATAAAATAAAATTTGAATATCATCTAAAAAAAAAATATATATATATATATATAAATTTTCTTTAAATGACTTTACTTAAATTTGTATGGCATTAATGAAAGGATTTTGAATTTTTACCAAACAATATTTTCTAAAGTGATATAATTTAAACACGTGTACCTTTATTAACTTGATCACAGAGTAATATCATTTCCTGACCTCCAGTAACAGGTGCAGAAAAATGACTTAATTTTGTGATAGTCAGATCAGAAACAGTTTCTAAAAAAGAAAATTTAAAATAAAGCTATGAAAAAAACTAGAATATCAAAGTAATATAAAAGATTATTCGATTTTATCAAACCCAATCACTGTCATTTATGATATGAAAAATAATCTACCACACAAATATTTTTTTTACTGTATCAAACTAACAAAAAAAGGAAGGAATACTTCTGACCAAAGCAGAAAATAATTTTTTTTTTACAGCAAAATAAATTAGAAAGAATAAAAAAAAAATGTTTCATTGTAAAGGGTTTTTAATAACAGATAATTGATTAGTAAACATTTTTTAATGCAAAAATATCTACTAAAAATACAAAATTACAATAAAGTCAAATGCATGCAGTTTTGAATTTTTAAAGAGAAATACACCTTAATAATGAAATCAATTTAAAAAAATATATTAAAACACACAAAATTTAAAGCTCTTATATAACTTTTTCTAAGGCGTAAATATATATTTTAAATAAAAAAATTGTTGCTAATAATTTTTTTTAAGTTTGCCTGTAACAGTAAACTTAATTGAATTAACTAACATAATAAGAATATTTTCAAATTAAAAAAAAAGTTTTACAATGACAGTAGCTCTTAATTTTACACTTTTTCATTTCTTTTATTAATTAGTTAATAATACTTACTAAAATGAAACTATTTAAATTTAATGCATTCAAAAATTTAAAAAAGATTTTATAATTCATGAATTAAAATTTTTCTAAGCACTGAATATAACAAAATCCTAAGCATTTAAAGTCATTCATTTAATTTTTTGAGTTTTTTAATATCTAAAATTGAAATAAAAAATGCAATTTTACTTTTAAATTAATATAGGAAAACATTAATAAAACAAACACTTTTATGAGTGTTCAAAATATTTACAACAACTCTTTCAATTTTTCAATCCTTTCAAACAAATAGGAAAGAACTTAATTTTTAAATTCATAAAAGCTTTAAGAAAACTTTGTTTCTAAATTTCATTTATTTCAATTAAATATAAATAAAATTTGGTTTCATGAGTTTTAACAATTCAAATTTTCTAAGCAAAGAAGATTTTGATATTTTTAATAAAAAATCAAGATACATTTTTATATTTATTATATAATGTTTTCTCAGCGTTATGTATATACCTTTAAAAATATTGCTTAATTATTACTTAATATTGCACATTGATTGCCAAAACTTTACAATTTTAACTTATTAAAAAAGTACATTAACTAACTTTATTCTTTTAATTTTAAATATGTTTACTTTAATAGGCTTAGTAAAGGTTGAAAATTATTATATTTCGACATACTTCTATTTTTATTCCACTTATTTTTCAAATAGAAATGAAAAAACTTATATTTATTTGAAAGCAATTATTAGATATTGACTCTTTCATGGAAGTGTATTTAGAAGCTATTAAAAAAGCTGTGTAAAAGCTATGGAAGTGTATTTCATTTTTCACTTGTGACCAAATTCAACAATGTTGAACAAAGATGTATTTTTACCAACCTATCAATTCAAATTATTATTATTAATAATAATAATGATAGATAGATAGTTAGGTTAGGGTGTGCAGATGGACAAACAAATAGATAAATAAATATGTATATAAACTTAAAATTTTAAAAATTAATAAAATATTTTCTATTATTTCATGCAAAAAAAATTACTGTGTCTAAATCTCTTGCAGTAAAACAGCATTATAACTGGCAAGTAAAAAGTGAAACTTTGATGAATTAATACTGGTTATACAGAATAACAGTTTTAGATTTATTGAATACAGTACCAGAAGTATAAATTTTTCCTTTATTTAACTTATTCACAATAGTTTTGGTACAGGAAGCAATTATTTTTATTTTGGGCTCAAGTATTATTAAAACTGCTGAAACTTTAAGATTTAAAAGTTGCCAATAAATTTAAAATTAAAAATTTTTCACCAAACAGATTTATCACAATAATAAACTTTTAGAAGCTTAATTTTTATACAATCATTAATAATTTTCATTTCATAATACACAAAGTTAAACACAAAGATAAATAATATTGGTTGAAATAATATTAAAATTACTATCAGAAACAAATTTTTACATACCTTAAAAGAATGAACAAAAAAATATAAAACCAAGTACATTACATTTCAGAAAAATTAAGATATTTTGTTTATTTGCATAAACTTAGCAAATAATTAAAATAAAAGTATATTTTATTGTGTCAATAAATAATAAATTTTATTACTTCTTATCAAGTACTCTTATCAATCATCTTCTTTATAGAAATTTTAAAAATTTCTTTATATACATTAAAAATTACAGAAAATATCTTTTTTGAAAATTACAGTGTTTTTTGATGATATAACTTTAATAAAACAATTTATAAAAGTTACAGAATAAAAACTTTTTACAAGAATGTAATCACTTCAAACAAATAAGTACTTTCACAAATCATGATTTTGATTAGTTATAAAACAAAATACTCAGTGAGTTGTAAATTTTATGTGTGAAAAGTGATTAAATTTCTAAAATTGATCAATGATATAGACAAGTTCCATTTGAAACAAAACTTCCAAGTGTGAATGGATAAATATGTTTTACACAATCTTCAGTGTTTTATCTTAAACTAAGAATATAGGAGAATGGAAAATAATCTTCTGAAAAAAATTCAGTGTCACTATATATTGTTATTAAAGTTACTTTCACACTTTTGGAGAGCTTGAAAAATAGTGCATGAATGGCATTTATCACTTTTCAAATATGGAATCTCTCAAATAACATTTCTTATCTGTAGAATATATATATAATAAATTATTTAAAAACTGTACATAAAGCAAACAATATCTTAAAATTAATAAATCAATTTCATATACATAAATATGTATTACTTAAAAATGATATTCTTAAATATAAATATCTGTAATTCCATGCATATAGTTTAGAACTGAAAATAAATATACTTACTATTGTCAAATATGGCATCACTAACAACAGGTGGTAGAGGGATACACATTTTACCATTTTCATTTGGCAAAAACACTTGAAAACATAGCCTTAAGCAATTCAGGTTAATTTTAGTAGGTTCCATATGGTGTGAAAAGCCAGCTTCATAAAACAATCAAAAAGAAAAATTGATCACATGTTTAATCAAAATAAAGGGATATAAATAATAACTTAACGCTTTCCATAAAAATCAAAAATACTTCACTGAAAGGATTAAAATTTCATTGAAAAATGAAACTTGATTGTAATAATCAAATGTAGTTATTAAACAATGAAATGATTAATTATAAAAATTTTTAAAATATCCAAAAAACCAAACATTTATACATATTATGAACTTTAAGCACTAAGCAATTTATACAACTAGAAAAATTTATCAAATTAAATACATCCTGCTTCTGACCCCTGATTGACATGACAAAAAACTAATTCTCTGTATCCAAAAACTTCCAGAAAAATTAAAAAATCAAGAGGTTTAAAAAACATTGTATTCAATTTAAAATGTATGCAATTTGAAATATGCTCAGGAAAAATCTGAATAGATTTACACTTGATGCAATTTTTAAAAATGTTCTGTCCTTGCTCAAAAGAGAGACCTCAAATGCCCACTGGCAAATAGCAATAGACAAGCTGCCCTCAAAAAAGTCAACACCACCAGGGCTCTTCTGATAATACTGATGCTAGAGGAAGTTTCCACAATAACCTATTCAATATCTTTTTCTCTGAGAAAACATCTGTGAAGGTAGAACTATCTATTTGAGATAGTTTTACTCTCAGAGATGTTCTAGTTGAACACCCTGGTAGAATATCTAGTTGAGGAGTAAAAGTAGCAGCTTTCACCAAGTATAAGTCACCTTGTTGCCAGAAATGATGACGTAAAATGCACATTGCATCAAAATCATTAGTCTGTGATAAGAGTTAGAATGGAAATCCCAGCCATCACTAAACTCCCTTCAATTATTAAAGTGTTCAACTGATAATCTACCATCAGTGAGTATCCATGTAGTTGTAAAGTCAGGCTCAGCAATGTCTTCAACAAAAACAAGGCCATTTTTAATTGTGATGAACTCAGACTTGAACATAGAAAAGTAGTCAATTTCTATATTTGAAGCAATATTTAGAAATTAGGGTGGAATGGATGAAGTATATTGGAAGCCCAGCTCTTGGTAGAATCCCTCTCGGTTTAAAGGTCATTCCATTATACCCAACTAAAGCCAGCAGGCAAAACACAGAAGATAAACTAGACCTTTACCTAGGTGATTCAGGCTTTATCAACCACATAAGCTGTAAGACCTCCCCCCTCCTATTATCATGAGTAAATGAATCCAAAAATTATATATGATAGAGTGTTTGCAGAAAAATTATATACAAATTTAAACACATTTTTCTGCATGATTTTAATTTTTCTTCTATTTTCTTTATTTTGAAATAAATATAAAAATTTTTTTTTTATCTTCTCCAGTCTATTTTAACTAGCATTTTCAAAATAGGTTTAACAGTCTTAAAACTTTTCAGCACATATAACATCTTTTGTGTTACAGAAACCTTCCATATAAATCCATAATATGTAATTACAACACATGCAATGAATACATCAAAATATTTTTCTCTGAAATAAGAATCTATCTTCAAATAAGTTTCATACGAAAGATAATTTTTAATCTCTAAGGATCTACATATGATTGGTATACTGTAATACTAAAATATGAGAAATAATTTTACAATATGTTAGAGATTTCATATTATTGATTATTAAGAAATATTAAAAAATTATTCTTAAAGTCTCTGAGATGAGTTAGAGCATTCCTTACTAAGAACTTCTTAAACTGCTTCTTGTTACAGTTTGTACTTCATAATACAAGTAAAGAACTTAAAGCGTTACTCTTGCAGCAACACATTCTAAAAATAAATTTTAGTTGTAGAAAGTATACAAAAGAACTTTAATTAATGTTTTTCACTGATATGGTTCATGTTGAATGATCGTGAAAACACTAAGTAATTTTATATTTTCAAGGACATTGCTCAAACATAATTATCAACTTTCCTTAAATTATTAACTTTACCTTGAATTTTTTCAATATTTTATTCAAATTTCCAGGATTTACGTTTTAAATGTTATCATTCAATTAGGAGATGATCTATTTGGTTGAAACTTTTCACAAATGACCACTCTGATCACATTCTTATTGTTAAGTCTTCAATATACTCTGTATCTGTGGCAAAATTAATGAAATTATCAAACTATTTTAAATAAGTTATGAGCAAATTGGATTCAAGAACAAACAATTAACATTGTTGTTTTAATTATGTAGAAAAAAGAATTTTGTGTGTTAAAGCATTTTTTGCTGAAATATAATTATCAAAACTTAAAAGAAATTTTAAAAATATCACGAGGGTTCTGCTCCCCCACTGGATATGGTTCACAAGCAGTTTAGAGAATTTAGCAGTGCCCTTATAAGCACAACAGAAGTAGTTCATTCTGGACATCCAAATGAGGTCACAGCTGAAGACATGGTCAACAAAATCCATGATACCATGTTATAATAACTCCTTGTGAAAGTGAGTGATTTAGAAAAAAAGGTAAAACTGAACATGTATTCAACATTTCACGAATATTTATGCGTGAAAAAATGTTCAGCAAGATGAGATCTACAATTGTTAACAATGGCTCAAAAGTGAACTTGTGTAATCATTTTTAAAGAAAGCTTAGACAAATTCAAGTACAATCCAAGAGGATTTTATTGCAACATTATGTTACAGTTAATGAAACTTAGATACATTATTACATACCAGAAATGGGAAAAAAAAAAAAAAACAGTTTGAACAGAGGACTTTGATCCCTAATTTGCTCTTAAAAAAACAAAGTACATCTGTACAGTTTGTCTAAGTAAAAAGTACATCTTCCTTATGACAATGCGCCAATTCACTTATCTATAATCACAACTACTGAATTGATTGAATTATGCTGCAAATTACACCCTTATCCTTTTTACTCTCCTAATTAGTAAGTCAGTTATTTCTTTCTTTTCAAAATTTAAAAGAATGGCTTGGTGGAAAGATTTCATTAAAATTTTGAAATCTAAAATGACTATTTTGATGAACTTCAAAAATCTGATTTTTGGAAGGATTAAAAAAGTTAGAACATCACTGAAAAAATTTATCATTATGAATGATTATGTCTAAAGGTAAAATATATATTGATTTTTTTCATCTCAAAGTCATGGATTCAATGAAACTGGCCTCGTGTGTGTATATACATACACATACAAAATCTAAAATTAAAACACTAAAATATTATTAAAAACATACATTGTTATACATTTCATTCCAAAAATTAAATAATACATAAATAAAACAATAACATAATTAATTGATAAATTCCTGTATCAGTTTAAAATTTAAAAGCATGAACTTATTTTATATAGAAATATTTTCAAGTTAAACTCACAATGTAACAGAGCATTAAATGCTTACAAAATTTTAGTAAATGTTCTAAAATATCAATAAGTAAAAATAAATTGTGTTATCACAGCAGAAAACTAGGATTGATAATTAATAATTTGCATTTTTAATGAAAAATGCAATCTTGCTTAGTAAATATGTATCTAAAAGTGCTAAAGTATTTGCTGAAGTGGAATTGTTTCCAATGTGGAAAAGTTTTTATGTATTCTAAAATATGCAACAGGTTTTTCTTGAAATTGTTCATTGTATACACTTTTAGCATAACTTTGTATTTCGGAAGCTATCTATCTTATCTACTAGAATAAAAAATAACTGAACAGCTATTTTTGCTGTAATTTATTTCATGTTGCAATATTATTTTGCAAGTGATAATTAGAGAATATTTTAAGTATTTCCAAAATCAACAATGACTTAATAACAAAAAGTGCCTTAAAAATTTAACTATAAACAGAAAAAAATAGCACTGATTAAAGGAGCTAAATAGTATTTGGCATTGAAAGTAGAGTTTTTATCAAATAAACAGATTATATAATTTACCAATTTTTAAATATCAATAAATTTTCTTTTTTAGCAGCACAAATCTAATTTATATTGTTATTTTTACTCATTTTTCTAATGAAATTTGGAAGCTAACCTTCACAGATTTCCTTCTATTTTACTTCTTGTAACATTTTTATACATCTTTATGCATTTAACTTGGGAAACATTTAATTAATTATTTATAAAATCAAAGAAGTAAAAGCTTAAAAACACTCACTTCCAAATGGGTCCACTTGTATATCTTTTCGATGTGACAGTGACTCCCTAATGTCTTTCTTTTTTACACACTGAATGCCAAGATTTGCAAAACTGTAAAAAAAATTATAATGAATTACAGCAAAATGTTCTAGTGATTACTGAAAGTAAATAACTTGTAGTTTTAATAAAAATAAATTACTTGTAATTTTAATTTTATTTGTAGAATTTATTCACTTTGAAATATATTTAATATACCACAGTAACTTAATAAAAATGATTTAATTAAACTAGGATAGATAATTTGTAATTAAGTAATCTGAATACTTTTAATAAGAATTTTTTAAATATAATAGTAGCAAAAAATCTAGTATATATAAATTATTTAAATATTTTATACCTGCAAACCATATCAGGAGTATTTATTGATTTGTAACAAACACCATTGGCACAAGTTTTTCCTACTAAATTATGAGGATGAGGATAGTAAGGAGGTCCATCTTTGGTAACACAAGACACAACTACACTTGCAGCACCCTGGTAACCATGAACCTATAAAATAATATAATTTAAAATAACTTTGTTTTGAAGAGAAATGGCATAAAAAGATACTTAATGAATTTATTCTATTTTATATGTAATACCAATTATAATAGTTTCAAAATGAATAATTACCTTAATAGTTGGATAAGACTTTTGCTTATCTGTGCTGTTAACACCTCTAATGCATCCTGCAGATCGGCCTTCACATTTATATCGAAATCTAGCTCCATTTGAGACAGGTTGTTCTAAAATTTCTACATATGCATGCTGATTTCTAGAAGATCCAACTTCGTGAAACTCATTTGTTAAGTTATAATTCCTAGAAAATGATCTATCTGAAAAAACAAAGAAATAGTGTGATTATAAGTCATGAATAAAATTATAGATCACAGAGCATAAAAAAGAATAAATTAATTAATTAAAAAAAATACATTTTGCACATAAAATACAAACATTAGTTTGAAAACACATTTACATTAAGTTTATAAAAAAATGAAAATAAAAGCAGGTTACTAATGAATAACAAAAGGACTATAGAGTTTTCAGCTTCTAAAAATAAAAAATTGGCAGTCTTTGTCAAATTTTTTCAATATAAAACAGAAATTAAAATATATTTCAATAAAATTTAATTATCTGTGATATATATTCCAATACAATGACAAAAAAGGCAATTTTAAATTGAAAAAAAAACAACACATCTGACAACATGAAGTTAAAATAAAATTTAAATTGAAAATTACATTGCTAATACTGGACATTATAATATAAGAATTTTACAGGAAAATATAACACAAGCTAGTAGTTTATAACAACAGTAAACCAATCCTTGCAAATATTTGCCTTTGTGGATGATATGGACTTTATTTCTAGAACTGAAAAACAACTAATTGAAAACTATAATGACCTAGAAAAGGAAACAAAAATGAGATTTCAGGTTAACATAGGGAAACTAAATATATTATTATGGATGAAGGATGTGTTTGTACACCAGTGGAATAAACACTGAATTTGGTTTGGAAAGAGTGACTGAATTTAAATATTTTGGTTCAGTTATTACCAAAAAAAAAAAAATAAATAAATAAATAAATAAATAAATAAAAATAATAATAATAAGTAAACTTTGAGATAAAGGTACATAGGCTGCTGGAAACAGCTGTAATTTTTCAATGATTAAACTGTTTAAATCTTCTGTGCTCTCAAGAAGGTTAAAAATAAAACTATCATTAGACCTATTGTAAAATATGCAGCAAAAACTTGGACTACTATTCAGCAGAAAAAGAAGAAAAATTCCTTATTACATTTGAAATAAAAATTTTAAGAAAAATACATGTACTAATTAAGGAGGAAGAAATGTGGAGGATTAGGAATAATTCAGAATTAAGTAAACTCTATAAAAGAAAAAGTGTAGTTAATATAATAAAAACAAAAAGAATGCAATGGCTCAAGCAGCTGGAGCAAATAAGTGACAAAAGAGAAAAATATATAGAGGAAGACTGGAGAGTAAAAGAAAGGTTAAACATCCCAGAAAGAGATGGCTGAATGAAGTGGAAGAGGGTTTGAAAAAGATAATTATCAAAAATTGGAAGACAAAGGTGGAGCAGTTTGGTAGAGGAGGCCAAAACATAACATAGATTGTAAATCCAAGGAGTAGTAGTAGTTTAGAATGAAAAGGGTGTCAAAGGATTCAAAGTATATAGGATTTGAAATATTTGAATTTCTGGAAAAAGAGGATCTTATTTAAAAATATATTATATTTTGTCCTTTTAAAAATATAAATAAGCGAAAAACAGATCATAATAAGAAAAAAAAAAAAAAAAAAAAACAGATCATAATAAATATACAAAAAAAGACTATGGGTTCTAAAAATTAAATATGAATTATAGTCAATTTCCAGTTAAAAATAAATTATATTTAATAAAAGTAGACAAAATTAGTTTTACAATTTAATGCATTTTAAAATCCAAGAAAAAGAAACCAATATGTTTTTATTTGATTTAAAAAAATTCTGGATTTGTGATACAAGCCACTAAAAATTGCGTCTTAAAACTTATTTTACAATGAAAGCTTTGGCAAAAATTCAAAAATGCTTTACTTTTTGAACAACTCAAAATACTTTATTGAGATTTATTTTATTTGAAAGAGGATATATTTCTGATTAAATTATATCTTTTATTTGTAATGTGCTCAAATCTTATTTCAGAATTAGTTTTTAAGATAAAGTTTTTTTTTTTTTAAATTCAATCCAAAAAATTTTTTTTACTATTAATTAATACATTCCCCTAAAAGGATTCAATATCTGTTTAATAATTAAAAATTCCAAAGATTTTAAGAACTTCTGTTACAATATATACTTGTACATTAATTTTATAAAATTAAATCTAACATGTCACAGCCTTTTAATTATTAATAAAGATGACAAACATAGAATCCAAAATAAAGCTTAGTATTAAAACACTGATTCAAGTACCAAAATATATTAGATTCTAGAACATACTATTAATACATTCTGGTTAGAATTGAAATTAGAAATTCCAGTAATTAAAAATTTAAACTACATCAATACCTTCCATTAACGTAGACTAAATTTCACTGGTAAACCAATAGGCACTCAAAATATTTAAAACATTGTAAATCATAAGTGAACACTGGTGTTAGTATATCTGTCTTGCAGTTAATTTCAATGATGTAGGATAGACTTCTGGGCATTTTTATTAAATTCACAACTGATACCTATAATCCCAGCAATCTCTATCAGTCAAAATCATACACACATTTTGCAAACTTTACTCTTACAAGGTATAGAATTTAACTATTCTACTGTGATTTCAAAGATCTCTCTTGGTTACAAAAATAAAATTTTTTCTCTAAATTTTATATCACTTATTCTATTATTGTAAATGCATATATAAGTCTTTTTTTTTTTTTTTTTCAAACTACTTTCATATAAATTTCATCATTCCTATTTTATGCTGGTAAAAATCTTCATCTTTTTCTTTAGCAGATGAGGTCTTTTTATTTATTTACTTTTGTTAGAAAATAAGGCAGTAAGATAAAGTCTATTTATGATTACATAATTTCTGTGAAATACAAGTCATTTTGAGCTGCAGCTTCTTTAAAAAGTAAATATTATGATATGATACTTAATACTTCAGCCGGTTTCCTGCACAATCACAAGATTTTTACCCATGATTATATACTTACTTCATTGCAACAACTTAATCATTTTAACAATTAATAACAGTTTTTTTAATCTGTGATACAATTAGAAATAATGACAATGTCTTCTAGCTGTAATTACATTAGTTGTTGAATTTTGTATGTTGCTAAGTCAAGTACTCTATTACCATTTATAACTGACATACTTGTAATTTTGTTTTAAAAATCTGATTCCTGTAAAAATTGAAACATAATTGTTATTCAAATGGTATATTTGTTAACAATAGATATTTAAGGCAAATTTTCAATTTTTTCTGAAGATGGAACTTCTATATTAAAGAAGTCAATCAGCTTTCATTATGTATATTCATGAGCAGCTCCAGTAAATTTTTTGATACATACACTTTATGACTTGACATAAATTCTGAAAATTTCAAGACTAACAACTGTTTCAAAAGATTTTGTAATATTCTAGAAATCTCAAAACTATTATGGAAGCTAAAACATGCTTATTAAACCCATTAAATTAAAGAGTCGAAATTCTTTTTTCTAAGAATAAACTACATGCTAATCATATTAATCAACATTTAATAATTTAAATTTCAAAAAAAAAAAAAAAAAAAAAAAAAAAAACTTGAACACATATTTCCAAATGAACACGTACGCATGGTACAAAATGCAACAATGCATAGGTGCCACATATCTGACAAGCTCAAGAAGAAGAAGAACAATACAATCTTAGGTTAATCTGCGCTTTAGGTCCCCTACTTCGCCAAATCACGAATTTGAAGCGTTTTCTCGTGCATGCTCAATAATTATTCATTTGTTTTAGCCTTTTCCATTGGTCGCTAATTAAATTTCACTTTGAAATAACGGTAGAATATTCGCCATGGCATCGGTGTTTTTGAAATCATGCCAAGGAGGGGACCTAAAGTGCATTTTCACCCAATCTTAGAATCAGAAATTTTAATTAAAAATACCACCTTTCAAATAAAACAAATTACAACATAATATTTTAGGCCAGATTTAAAAAGTACATATTTTTTTTATTTGCAAAAAAATCATGAGTAACTACACTTTTGTGGTTAACATTTTACACAGAAAGTGTAAAAAAACCTAAGGGTTTTAAATTTTCACTGAATTTTAGAATGTTGATTTCAAAAATAATTCAGGCTAATCAAAAGTATCCCCAAGTTCATCTGCACTATAATTTATGTGAACATTGAAAATATGTTAATTTTGTGAAAATAACTGAGGTTATTATTTGTATTTAACATAACCTTTAATTCACAAATTCATATTAGTGATTATAATTAAGGTTTTAGGGAAAATATCTTAAAAAATTTATAGAATTATTGAAATTCTGACAATGTTTCACAAGCAAAAAATATTGCCAATCCAATAAATTCAGCCCAAGAAAAAAAGTTTCATTTAAAATTACCCCTTTACCTCTAGCAAAATGGATTATTCTGGTGTAATGAAAAGATTGTTACAAAAACAAAAAAAATTGAAAGTAAGGACATAATTAATTAGTAATATGAAAGTATCTTATGTGATCTATTGCATAGATATCTATTCAATTTTTTATTAATTTATTTTAACACTTTACTATGATAATTTAAGGATAAATTGTATTAAATTTTTTGTCAGTTTTTTCAGGCAACTATCTTAGCAGCTAACTTTATTTGAATATTATTAAAAAAAAAAAATAAATAAATAAATAAAAATTGAGTAATAAATATCTTTGAATTAGTATATAAATTAATATATATATTTTAATAGATATAAATAGCTTTAGTTTATTCTCATTAAATAATTAACTTTTAAATAAATTATAACAGTCAAAATTACTCAATGGGACATTATGAATGCATACTAACAAATATAAAAATTATGCAATAAGCTATTAAACAATATTCATCACACACACAAGTATATTAGAATATAATGCCTCATAAACACAATATAAATTTATAAATAATATTATAAATATAATATATTATAATACAGTATTGTAAATATAATGTATTATATGTATATATTATATTATATATAATATGTATTATAAATATAATATATTATATATTATATAGCTGATAAATTATAATAAAACTTTCAAATATATGTGATAAATATTGAATAGTACTAATAAATATCAATATTTATATATCAGCTTTAACATTCTCCTCTTGAAATTTTTCTGTTTGCCCAGTAATGTTAATTGATGATAAATTAATATCATTCTTTGTTTTAAAATAAAAATAAACCTCTGATAAAAATAATTCATTTGACACTTAAATGAACACAATAATAGAATATGTGAAATTCAATAGCAAAGAAAAATAAATTTTCTCGAAAAATTTGATGAAATCCTTATATTTCCATAAAAGTGTTTAAAAAACTTTTTGACATCTTGAAATTTTGAAAACAGTTTGAAAATGATAAAGAAATTCAAAGGAAAAAGACTCAAAATATTGCTTCATAGGGCTTATTTTAAATGTAATAAAATTGTTAATATATGTTTATAATAAAATAGAAATTTTATTATAAGTAATTACTAGTGAGTGATATTTAACACATACTTTAAAATATCATAATTTACTTTATTTTATTGTTACTTTATTAAATTTACTTCAAAATATTTAACAACAAAAAGTCATGCTTGACTTTTTTCCTAAAACAAAATATTATCAAATATATTACGTTAAAAAATGATAATAATAATATTATATTATTATTATTTTAAATAAATGATAATAAACATTATCATTTACTTAAAATGATAAATAAATAATTCATGAATATAATCTTAAATATTTGAAAATATTTTGATTTCCAAACAGAAAACCTTATAAAGGAAAATTCTGAAGATTACTTTAAGAAAATTTCTTTGCAATTGATTAAATTAAATAACACAGGTTTCAGATACATAAATATTGTATGTTTAAAATGAGATTTAACATCATGAAAAAAAAATTGATGAAAGGATTGATATTTTACACATTCAAATTACTGAAATAGACTTCTGAACTTATAAAAACAAGGTAGATCCAGGGTAAAATAATATAAATAATTAATTAACTACTGACTCTAGAAAAATAAATTTCCTTACCAAAATTTAATTAAATACTTTTAATAAGAAGCCCTTTATACAAGTGTGTGAAATAGTTACTTAAATTAAATATTTGGAAATTATATAGAAAACTAAAAAAAATCGGTAATTTAACTTACCTACAGGTTGTGAAGACAAATTGAAAGACAAGGGATTCACTGATGAGAACATATTGTCCTATATAAGAAAAACATTTAAGTAAAATCATCTTAAATAAAAAATAAATAATAACTATTTTTAAAAAAGTGACTGATTGAAAGTTAATAATTCGAACCTTAACTATTCCAAACAGTAATGAATTAATAGTAATAAAAATAATTGATATTCATCTAATGCTTGTAATTTAATCATATCCGTGTTTAAGTAGGTAAGAAATTTTAAAACAAGAAAATATCAACATCAATCTGAGTCTAGTAAAATTATCTGTACGCATGTTTCCATATATTAAACAATATATCAATGTGTTTCTTCAAGAATTTAGAAAGTGAAAGTTCTATTTAGTAATTACGATCTATAAATCATATTCTCAAAATTTTGTGCTCAGCATAGTAAATATTCCCAAACATTATTTCACTATTGCGTAATCAAACGCAATCTTTATTTTGCTGCCAACTTCGTTTTCTCGAATACTTTAATTTTGCTGCAAAGATTTAGATAAGGAATGATTTTTAAAGTAAATTATAATTTTTTAATCATGATGATTTGGGGATGAAATTTCAAGAATGTGCTATAAAGAAATTTTCAGGTAGGACTGAAAAAAATTGAAATTAATAAAATCTTTTATCTGTTCATATCAGAAATTTTTATCCATTGGTGAATTAAAACTGGGTGCACGGAAAGAACTGAAATTTGGATTTCGATATCTGTCTAACTTAATAAAACTGAGTTTTACTTAACTTTGTTTACAGTGTTTATTTACAGTTGTTATCAATTGAAAATATATTTAACGCTGATTTGAACTGCCCTTAAAATTACCAATGCCGTAATGTAATTAATTCGTTCGATTATTAATTCTGTAAATAATAAATTCTGCTTCAAAACCTGTGCTTCGAGAAAAAGCAAGTAGTGCTATTCATTTTCTTAAATTTCTCACCTGAGCGTTAAAACTGATAATAAAGAAAAATATTCACCGAATCAGATCTCTTTTTCTTCTATATTCAAGTTGTAAACTTTTTAACAAATTAAAAAAATATCAATTTTTGAAAAATTCAATGCGTAATTGTCTATAGGCAAGCATTCCATTTTATAGGGAAAGATAAATATATTCCATAAAAAAGGCACCATCGGTCAGAAGTAAATTGAAACGCGAACGAAAAGAATCCAAACTTCAATATTTAATAACTTACTCAAAGAAAATTTTCAATTGTTATGCACAATTTATTTAATTTGTTTTTAGTTAATCTATTTATGAAATTTCATTTCGTTATGCAAAGCATCTTTTTTAATTGCTATCATTTAAACTATTTCGTAATAGGTTTACTTTTTATATGTCAAACAATGAAACTTCTACTTTGCGTTTTTTAATCATTCACATTAAATATTCATCAAAACGAATATAATTTACTAGTATAATATATGGTAGTTACTATAATACTATATGTGATACTTAATATTATTATAAAACAATTATTATTATTCAAATCGACCATTATGAAAAGAGAATTGCCCACCGCAAAGTGCCTAAAATTTTCAGGGTGATCAATTTGAATATCAATTGCTTCATTATAATGTAATTATATTTCAAGTCCATGTATTTATTCTTCACACTTGAGTTAAGTAATAAGGTTTTTAAAATTTGAGAATGCAATTAAAATTTAGTTTTGAGATTGATTTTAATCACTTTGATTACAGTAGAAATAGTCATTCAAACAAGACTTAACTTTCAACTATTGCATCAAATTAAAGATAAAAATATAATATTGATTTACATTAAATGCAGTACAGTTCTGTTGCATTAAGCATAAGTATCTCGAATCAATTTGTTATAATGCCCTTCAATTTTTTTGAATTTCATTCAAAAAAACGTCATTCGCTCAAATTGCATACGCTTAAAGACATATAAAAGTTTTATAAGTGTCAAGAATTTCTAATTCTTATTCACATATTTTTGATGAATTTTTATGAAGAATATGTTATGAAGTTAAAATAATATTGATTAAATGGTAATCATCATTAAATATTAAATAAGTACTATATGTTAAATCTCTATATCAAATTATTAGTATTATAAATATATTTGTTCTATAATATATAAATGGTCAGAAGTCTAGTCTAAAATACTTTTTCTTTTTATCCCAAGTATATAACTAATACAAAATATAATGTTTTAGCTATCCATAGAAAGGAGAAGATATGTTATAGAATTCTCCTAAAATATTCATAAAAATAAACTAAAAATTACTAATTCCTTCCTTTCCATTGTTACAATATATATGAAATGTGTTTTGGTAATCTAAAATAATAATTGCATATTTTATAAAACATTAAAGGTTCAAATAAAATATTATTTATATCATATTTTAACTCATTAAATT
>JAPDSC010060091.1:2793-27145 GCA_026290005.1 Latrodectus geometricus
ATATATATATATATATATATATATATATATATATATATATATATCTGTGTGTGTGTGTGTATTCCCGCTTAAATTTAATAAATCAAGATATTGGATGAACACAATACTAATTATCCAGAAATAAACATTCTCCATGCTGAATACAGTCATTCATTTTTTTCTGTATAGTAAAAACAAGAACCAATTTTGCAGTACATATCTAAATCCACAAGAACATTCGTTTGAAAATAGTTTTTCTGCCTCAATGACTTCAGAAAAAACCATAAACTAAACTGTTTTACTGCACCATTCAAAATTCTCATCGTGTCATAAAGAAGGATCAGATTGAATTCGCTGGTTTCAGGAGGAATCTTGATGTTCGAAATAGAATTCTTTTTATTCCTCAGGATACTCGGTTGTGGTAATCTCCTCACCCAATCTGACAAACAACGTGATGCGACAGTCAGAAATCTAACCGTGGTGATAAAATATCGACAATGAATTCCAAGTTCTGGGAACATAGGAGGATAAAAAAAAGGTGGCAAAACTAGCAGGTGCTTAAACCACAGCTTTTCGTGGTATCGTACTTCAAATCTAAACACCCGTGACTTCACTATCGCACATTTTCTTGATTTTTTTCTGAGGCTTGATTATTATTCTAACTGAGTTTAAAGCTGTTGCTTTTGAAGTCGTTTTATTCTTTTCTGGCATAAAATGCATGTGATTACAGTGTTTTAAATTTATCTATTTTATGCAAGGGTGTTAATATATTCTTTGTGTAACATACGTTAGTAGTCAATAAAACACATCCATTAGATTATGATATTCATTTATGCATAATTAAATAATGATTTAGATCGTTAAAGTAGTTATTTTTTAAATTTTACCCTTGATGAAAACCAAATGCATACATGAGTATGCAAATGTATTCATTTTATTAATATTTAAAAACTTTTTAGAAAAAAAAGACCTATTTGCTCGAGAGTTTGATCTATGTAAGCTTTTTCCACTTTCTTCTCCCATTTGCTTTTTTATTTAATTTATTAAGACTGATGTTATCATTGTATAATTAAAATAAATGGTTGATAAATTATAAGATGTATATTAAATTTTAAATAGTTTTTTACAAGTTTTTTTCAATGATTTTTTTCGTTATTTTTGAAAACTAGTAATTAGTGTTTAAAAAATATAAATAATAAGTAGTTTTCCTTTCAATCTAATTTTGTTTCTCAGTTTAACACAACTGTTTTAACTAGCTTATAATTGAAACTAAATTATAGATACGGTTATAAATCAAAATATAGATTACTGTAATTGAATTATATGTTTTGTTTTACATTCTATATCTTATACAAATTTTTGTATAATGTTTGCATAATTTTTGAAAACAATTTGTTAAGCTTTGTAATTTGATATGGATATACATATATTTATATGTACATAGTGATTATAAAATATTATATCTTAGGATTTCAAGACAAGATTTCATTGATTTATTCAAATAATATTTGAAGTTCCAAATACAATTCTTAAAAAATTATCCAGTCTAAGATCTCCCACATAGTTGAGGGTTATTAATAAAAATACAAATTTGATATATAAATACTGTTGCCCTCTACTAAAAGCAAAATTAAGAGCATATTTTATGCAAATACTTATTCAGTAGTTTTGACAATGATACTAGTTTGGAAAATTAAATAAAATATTTATATCTATTGTTTCACCATTTATGAGTATTTTATAGTTATTATAAATTTTAAATTATCCATAAAATATTATATTCTATGTTTTTATAAAATATAATATATGTATGATATTATATAATATATTAAATATTCTAAACATCCTATATAATTTTTGGAAGGTGTTTAATAAACGCATAATTATAGTATAATTAATGTTTTGCATTTTTAATAATTCATATATTATTGTTCCCGACTCATTTATCACTTCGCTACAAGTGGTTTTCAGTAAACTTCTTCAATTTAATATTCATTTTCAGAAAGTGTTAGGAATATTTCGTTTTTAGGTACTTATGTATTAACACCATCACAACTGCAAATTTGGCAGTTTATAAGTGCCACCAATCTGCACCTAAAATTTTTGGGAGATATCATAAATCAAAACACTTTATTTAGAATCAAAGTAGTCAATCTGATTTTGGGTGTAAGTGTCCGAAATAGAGTTCAATATAGATTCAAAATAGTCTCAAGTTTCTTTGACTTGATGTCTACATTTGCGATGGCACTTTGATTTTTATAAATATCAGTACTATATAACGGTCTAATACTTAAATCCTGTTGATTGTATCTGTTATTTTAATATGGCTGTTATTTAAATACATCGATATTAGACTTTCATCTCTTTTCGATTATTAGCATAATAAATTATTAGGGAAGCTAGTGGAGCTAATTTTATTCTGAAATAAGATCAGAAAATTTTAAACAGAATGCAGAGATGAGTAAGAAAACAACTTTCTGTTTCATAAAATTTTAGTTTAAATTAATTTAGATGTATTTTATTCAAGAAAAAATAATTTATAATTATTCAAAGCCTTATCGATAGAGGAAAATAAATACCAACAATTGAAAGAGAAGGGCAGGATATGTTGCAAAAAGTAAATTATGTGGATTTATTGTAACTTGTGATAGCAAATTTGTGCGAAAATGATAAAACGAATAATTTTATTATAAAAATATATTTAAAAGAAGTTTTACAAATTGATTATAGAATATTTTGTTGTTGGCCCATCAGGAACTGAGAAACTTCTTTGTCCAAACTGAATTCTCTTTCTACCGGCCGATGCCTGAGTGGTTAGCGTTTCTGGATGACCCTCTAGGTTGTTGGTGTCGGGTTCGAATCCCGATTCCGACATGTGTGTGAATGTTTCTTTGTATTTTCTTTTGTGACAATAAATGTAACCCACCCTATAAACGGGTTTGCGGTGGTGTGATATGGGTAATTCTACTCGCCTCCGTGATTTGGTTCATTAATGCCTACCGGTTAACGATAAATGAGTAGGAGTTTCCAGCCTTGTTGTGGGGAAAGATTAGTCAATCAGTTCCCCCCATTAGAAAAAAAATTTTATTCTTATATGAAACTAAAATTCTTGTTAACAGAGAATTACATTTTAAAGAATAATAAACAAGCATAAAATTGTCTACCTACTAATGATAGACACAGATGTACTTCAAGTGATTGATACATAAAAGAAAAATAATTTTATAAAAATAATGTATTTTCTGTTTATAAATGGCTCGTATATTGACACATTTTTTGGTAATTAAGAATTCTTTAAGCAATTATTTATTTTTTAATATTGTATGTTTAAATAAATATTCATAGAAAATTTCTATTTTTAAGGACTAAAAATACCTATTTATGGTTATAAAATGCAGCAAATTAAAGCGGTATTAGAAATGAGCATGAAATAAAACACCAAAATTGCTGAAATTTGTTTTTAGTTTGATATTAAAAACAAGTTTCAACATGAGATAAATATAGAAAATATTTTTTCTCAAAGAAATTCAAATAGTCATTGAAATAAACTTCGAATGTACGTTTCTCAGCTTGAATGTAAAAGATGCATAAATAGTAAAGTCGCATTAATGTTTTTTATGATTTAAGAAAAATAAAATATTTGACAGAAACGAAATTTTTGATTTTGCAAGTAATTTTTAAATATATTTTATGTATTGAGAGAATGCTTAGTTGTAGGCATCTGAAGCCTTAATTATGTGATTTTACTTTTTGATATAACAACAAACATAATATTGTGCTCTTTGCAAGATCTAATTATTTTAGAAGAACGCCAATACTTATCCCTAATACTAATTAGGATTTTTCAAAAGGCACATATTTCGAAAGACTACAAAATTATAATGAAATTGTATTTCAATGAATTATCAGCCGTCTACCCTCATCACCGTACCTGACTACGGATGGGGAGGTCCTGGGTTTGAATCCCAGCTCGAACATGAATGTGCTTTCTCTCTCTTGTCTTTGTCTTTTCTTCGTGTGAATGGTTGCCTACCCTATAAACGGTACCTATGGCATGTTTATACTGAGGAAGTCGGACTCCACACCAAATTAAGGTTCAGTTCGAAAAGTGGAGCAGCGCACCCCATATTACCAGCCTGGCTTGAGCACGAAAATAACAACAACCACAATAAATTATTAAAAAAACTGGTTGTTACTTTCTGTGTTAACAACGATTTCCGGACTGAAGCCTCGGTGGCCTGGTTGGTTAGGGCCTCATTCCAATTATCGGAAGATAGTGAGTTCGAACCCCGATTTAACCGATTATCTTTCCGATTATCCGATTTAACCGATTATCTGTAAAGGTGGTTGGGGCATGTTAAATTGGACAATGTCCTCTAAGTGGAATTATACCCTTGCTGGTGTGAAGTCAAGTAACGGGTAACTTTTTCTTGGTACCTGCTTCTTAATTACGAAACGTCAACCGTCCATTTACCCAGTACTTCCATCTAACTCATTTTAGTTAAAGATAAAATTGTCTCTGATATCCTAGAGGTCCTAAGATTCAGAGAATCAAAAGGGACAATTTTTTCATTACTAGGAACATTAAAAGCATATTACGGTTGCTTGTAAAAATTAATTTTAATTAATTCATAATAAAGACTTCTAATTTTTGAATGCAGGGTCTAGATTCTATAGGGCTAGGAACTCGATCCCTGAAATTATTCTTGATATTCATATATTTTTCACGTACTGACAAGTATACATTATTTTTTTTTGAGAATATCCTTAGTGACTAAAAATTTTCTTAGCTTCTGCTCAGATGAAAATCGAAAATTATCGATATAAAAATAAATTTTGCAAATTGCCTAATCAAAGGTGTTTAAATTAATCCTTATTATAGTTCTTAAATGATAAAAATCATTCTTAAATATTAAGCAATACTGAAATACATGAATATATTTCAAAAGAAATTTTCCAAAAAATTGTTTTAAACATAAAAGTTTTTTAAATAAGGTTAAAATATTATACGATTTTATTTCCATTTTCGATTTCTTATGGTCATAACCTATAAATACAACCAACCACTTGATAATTTAATACGTCGGCTAAGTAACGATATCAACATATGAACTAGCATGCTTCTTTTTCTACCACGGCCATTTAATAGAAGCATATTGAGATTTTAAGTGCATCGTCGGTTTTTAGCACATCAACCTTAACAGTATTAGATATCTAACTCACTCACTTTCGAACACTTCCTTTCCTCATTCAAGATTCTAGATATTAATCAATTAGTCGTTTGTTTGTTTTTAAGTAATATTTACTTGAAATAACATTTAATTATTTATTTTTCGTTGAATTGTTACTATGACATCCTGTTTCTTGATATAAACAAAAGATATCACTTTTCAGCTAAACTATTGCGCCACAATAACGTAGGGCATTAGACCCTATAAGGAAAGCTTAGGCGCACAGGCCCTCTCAACGTAATGGTCTTTCGTTGTAACAAACACTGAAATCACCAATAAAAACATTACTTTTCTCCGTTGGAGTACCGTGGAGCCATTATTTTTATGTATAAATTTTAAAAATGAAGTTTTTCTAGCTAATTTAACAGAAGTTATAAAAAATCTTTAGTTAAAAATCTATCTAATTATGTTTTAAAGGGTTTTGAAAAAATATTTGTATACAAAAAATACAACGAAAATTATCAAATGAAAATTATATGGCATTTCTCCAAATCCAGATTCACAACAATTAAATGTTTCAAAAATAATTATACTTATTTCATCTTATTTATAAGCTGTTATGAAACATTTTTTTGTTAAACATAAAAATAAGTTTAATTTTTCAAAAATTGAGATAAAAATTGAACTTTTTTGTAGGAGGGAACACGAAAACATGTTTCAGCTACGAGTTGATAAAATGCTTTCCGAGTTTTACTTTTAGGATATTTTAAAAAGAATATATGTAAAATTTTAAAAATTTCTGATACGCGTAGGATTATGTTTCGCAAAAAAACTTAAAAGCTGTATAACTCCTATACCCATTCTTTATGTTCTATCTTCTAAGCCTAAAATTTAAAATATTAAGTTTAAGAATAAGAAGCTTAAAGATATTTCTTATTTTTTGGCATGTTACCTGCTTCATGTTTAAGGGCTTATCACTGAAATATTTCGAAATAAAATTATATGATATTCAAAGGGAATTCACATTTTCCGCTGCTAATCTTCAAATAATGCACCGTACCGTCATCAAGTTATTATCAGAAATTCTTTGAAATGTTTCCCCAAATGTCTTGATTTGAATTATTAGACACTCGAGTATTATTAAATTTCATATTAAATTCTGTCGCCAAAATTTGGAATCTAAATAATAAAAGGAATTCCAATTTTCAATTTCTAATTATTAAATAGCTAAACAGAAAGCAAAGAAAGATATTAATTCCTTTTATAAATTGGCTTATATATATACATAATTGAATAAAAACAAATGTATGGGATAATATATGAGTAACATATGTTCATTAATGCATTTAATTTTTTTGAACAAAGTAGTTGGTTTTATTAAATTATTGATTTATTTTTTTTAAAAAATTAATTTTCTTTCAGAGAACGATGTGATAATGCTCAGAAAATGAAGAGTTATATTTGAATCTATTTTATATTTTAGAAAATTCATCGAAATAAAGAATTTTGATTTTTGTCAATGATTACAAATATCGGCAGATTCCTTTTTAAAATGTTTTGCTTTTACAAAATAATATATAATCATTTGTTTTTTACGAAAACATGAATCGTTTGTTTTCTTACAAATTCATAAAATCGTTTTTCTTATAAAATCATGGAACTATATTTTTCAAAAAAATCATGGAATAGATTGTATTTTACGAAATCGTTGAATTGATTGTTTTTTACAAAGTAATTTTCATTTCAAATAATGTGATCAACCTCATAAAAGTTAAGAAAGAGGTAATTAATTTAGAATAAAGAATCCATTGATGAGAAAATTTTTCATAATATTTCCTATAATCGTTTTATTTAATATTTGCAGTCTGTTAACAGCAAATATCAAATAAAATTATTTTGTAGGAAAAACAAATAAAGTAGCATTTAATTGTATTTCTCTGTTTTTTTTTTCCTTCAAAACCGTTTGCTTTCACTTTTTCATAAAATCGTCTGCTTTTTTTAAAATTGGTCTTATTATAAAGAAACGTTATAAAAACGTCAGAAAACTGAAGAAATTATTTTAAATTTAAAAATGTGACGAAAGGGTGTTTCATTCTATTTTACTGTTGATTATGAAATCAGCCTTCTTCTTCGAATATAATTTCAATTATTTTTAAAATTTAGTTAACTTAAAGCAATATTCCAACGTTCTCATCCAAGAGAAATAGCTTGTAACATTTTCTCCGACAGAAGTTATGCAGACTATTTATCAACATAGTTAATGAATAGCATTACTTGCCAATATCTGTCAATTATCATTATCCAGTGACTAGACTAAACGTTGCTGTCACTTTCCGAATAACTAATTGTTGTCAGTTCAACTTATTTAGCAGACAGAAAGTTTTGACATTTTCATATCCTGGAGTAAATTGATTTAAAGCGACTTTAATTTCAAAAAATTGATTGAACAACGTAATGAGCTATTACTAAAGCATTTAAAATTGAAGTAAAGAAACCTTCCTTTTCTATTAATTTACCTGATAATTCTTATGAATATCATTATTGATAATAATTATTTTGAATAATAAATAAAAGAAAAATTTAATTTTTGTAAAATTTATTTTAAAAATTTTCATGTTAAATTTCTTTTAAATAAATAAAAATAAATTTATAGTAAACAAGTTAGACAGGAAAATTTATAAATACTAATTTCTATGATTTAGTATTTATTCTTTTAATATACCAATATAATTTGTGCTAATTTTGAATTAATATTAAAGTGTATATTGTTTTGTGGTGATGATTTAAGCTGCATTCAGTATATCAAATACAAAATAATATTTAGTACAACATATTGAAACTAATAATTCAAAAATACAAAGTTATGCAAGAAATCATCATTGTGCAATTCTTTAAACTCAATCTAAGTTCTGATATAGGAGGATAGATAGGTTTTGCTTCTCTGTTCCAAGCAGACAAATATCGATATAAACAAATATCAAAATATCGATATAGAGAAATACTGAAATATCGATATTTCAGTATTTATATTTGTATCTGAGATTTTTATTACATATTAATAATTATTATACAATTATTAATATTACATATTAATAATTGTATCTGAGAAAATTTACTCAAAATGTCATGATTTCGAGAAAAGTCGATTTTCATCATGTCGCAAGATATCGCGAACTAGATAATATAGCCTAAAATATTGCAATCCAACTATTTTCGCCTTGCCAAAGGTTATCATAAACTAAATTCAACTAGATTTATTTTGTCTAAGCTTTTGAGGAAACAAATTTTATAAAAAACTACTGATTCTTTACGCAAATATATTAAAATATTTGTTCAATCTAATAGCATTTAATTGAGTAAATGCAAGCTCGAAAGATATACATTTGAGAATAAAGTTAAATTAACTTATTTTAAAATAAACATATATAAATAAATATGAAAATATATATGTATATATAAATATAGGGAGAGACACAATATTCAAATTTTAAATTTATGCAAGTTTTAATTTTGCATACATAGTTTGAAAACTACTGTTTAAATTTAATCATTTTAGTATTTGAGGAAAAATGCTTTTATCTTTTCAATTTTGATGTTTTGGAATTTCTGTTTGCGAAATTAATTTTAGATATAGTCTCACATGCGATTTGTTTAATTATGTTATTAAATTTTTAAATGCAGATAGAAAATGTTACACACAAAATAATTATGGAGATAAAGATTTAAATATTTTTTTAGCACACACAAATAAAATGACATATAATTCTTATCACATTAAATACAAAAGAAATTCATCCAATCCCCAAAAAAATTATTTTAAGTTTGCAAAGTAGAGGTCAATTCATTTAGAAATGCGTGTCGATATAAGAGTGGCACCAAAGTGTTCCCATAATGAGCATTGAGTTCTATGGATCATTTTACGTACAGAAGGTCATTATTATCTGTCGACGATAATGATGACTTATCATATTTGGTCACCATGACTAATGTTTAAAATCACTATGCTTAAATGTAAATTTTTTGTGCCATTTTCATAAAATGTTTTGCTTACGTGAACGTGTCCTTCACTCCAGAAATTACAGTAATTATATTAGGTCTATCGGGAAGTTCTGTGTGCTTTTAGAATAAAATAAAACAAAAAGGTTGTAAAAACAAAAACTTTTATTGAATAATGTAATTACCATTATTATTAATGACTTCTTCCAGTATGACGGCAATTAGTATATCTTATTTAAAAACAATTTTATCCTTGGAAGCAAAAAATTAGATCAATGACAGTGTGATATCTTCAATTTTGAATTTTTCCCCCTGCAAAAATTTTTTGAGGACAAAATAAGTGGTAATTAGAGAGTAACTTCCAGGGAATGTGATGGGTTCGACAGAATTTCCAGTCTTGATCTGCAACTTTCTGAAGAGTCTCCAAAGAAGTATGTGAACTAGCATTATTAGGAACTAATAGTTTGGCTTCCTATCGATCATTGTAGACCATTTTTCTTAGAGTTCTGTTTATAATTAATCAATTGCTAATTTCACTTTTCGTTTTATTTCAACAGTTCAAAGTGTATTGGTCCTTGAATATGTATCACAATATACACAACATTCTCTTATTTAAGCTAAACTCTGTCTATGAAGTGGGCAGGTTCCCCGGGTTCACAATATGCACTTTTCCTCATCAAGATTAATAAAATAATCTAATTTTCGTCTCCAGTAATCAAGTGGTCCTATAAGAGTTCTATTTTGTATTGTACATCCAGAGATTTGCATATGATGGACTCGAGAATTCAAATTCTCTTTACTTAATACACGTAAAATCTATTTTAGACATTTACAAACCTATCTTAGTTGCCAGATATGGCTCAAAACGGTTTATTGAGTTAAATCAAGCATTTCTACTATTTCCGATGTTTTTAATGGAGTAGGTGGCTCTAACATGACATTGAAAGTACGTCGTCGAAAAAAGATGATTGCGCTGGATTATTATAGAAAATTTCCTTTCTGAAATCTTTTAATATACTTCTTGCATCTTTTATAAGAAACTGTACTTTAACCAAATGCTTTCATTGAAAATTTCTATAATCTTCTATTGCCTTCATTTCCTGTTCGAATTCGTAGATAATATGATAAAATCCTAGGATCCTGTGCGGATGTAGCGTGATTTTTAACTTATGTGCCAAGCATTCCAATAAAAACAAAATTTCAATAAGATTAAAAATTTCAAAAATTACTAATACACAAAACAAATTTCACTCATATACACAATCACACTACATCATAAAATGCAAATTATGTTATGTAAATGGCAGAAAACATTCAGATGCAGTAAAACAGTTTGGCGCATTTTATTGTTGCATTGTCACCTAGAATTATTTATTGGTAACCATGAATAAATAATCGCGTCTCACTAAAAACTATTTAGTATCATCTCATTTTAGTTCATTTGCTCGGTCAGTATGAATATATTCTTTGATAAAACTAACAAAATGGGAGTCAAATGAATATGTTATTCTTGTTGAAATGTGTGGATTCTAATAAGAACGGACAGAGCTTTCCTGTAGACCTAAGATAAATCGTGCTATATTATTTACAGTACATTGAAATGAATAATTTAAATGTATAATTTTTTCGCTGATTTAAAGTGAAGTTCGACTTATAGATATTTTTTGAATTTTCTGAAATGTAGGGGAGGAAAACATTTTAAATTTATTCCTTCATTTATAATTTGCAGAATGGCTTAAATTAAAAGTGATATCTCATCCCTTAAGAAGGCGAGATTAAACCAGTTTGCAAGGATTCCACCCAATCACCTATGGTATGGAAGGAGCCCATTCGGGTACTTTAGGCTTTCGCCTAGAAAATATCAACCGACTTTCTTGCATTCCATGAGTGGCCATATCAGCGTACTCACTTTCCAGCAAAACCAGAAGATCTTCATTTAGTGAAGATTCAATTGGTGATGGGCGAGTATTCTAAACACATTAACCTTTAAGTACAGTTTGGAGCTCACCTGCACAGCTATGTATTATGTAACTAATTACACAAATTAATTAAAAACGCTTTTAAATTGTATGTCAGCACCAATATGTTCTCAGGATATGAGTATGGAATCGTCAACCTTCTGGATCCCTCGGCAATGTTCTCCTCAACTAAGCTGCAGCAATGCATATACTATTTTGTTTGGACATAGCATGCCCATTAATAAATCAGCGTTTATTAGAATTCACATTGGCTTAGTAGTAAGTCATGTAATGTTTTGGAAAAAACTTCCGGGTTCGATTCCACCAATTATTGAACAATGTGTTATAGGTGTTATGTATCTGCATGTTTATCTATCTGGTAGGGTGCTGAGAAATTTCTTGGTTTCTTCACTTGCTACGAATGAATACGTCATACTATTTATCAAAAATACTCTCGTGATTATGTGTTAAAGCAGCCTTCGATTCTTAATCGACTTATTAGGAGACGTCACATTATATTAACAAAGTACTGCTTGTTAGCATATATTTTGTATAAAGAGTTAAGATTGATGACAAAATTTAGTTAACTTCATTTGAAATAAAATTTCATAAAATTCACAATAAATACTTTTGTTATTATATTAGAATAAATTGTAATTACTGAAAAAGTAGCTCATAATTGAGAAGATTAAGCAGAAAAATATTTAACAAATTAAATATAAGTATGAAAAAAATACATGATTAATACGTTCAATATTTGGTTTTCAAAAAGAATTACTGAATATAGAAAGTACTTTCTTTATTTTGATACATTTACAACAATTACCAGAAGCTTTTATAGAAAAGACAAAAATGATCTTCATTACAAAACATTTAATCTTCACCTGAATTGATCTTTGCAGTTCATTTATGTGGCAGTGTTAAGGAACTTGCTAATTAAGTTTACGTACATTAATTAATTAAGTTTGCTTTCCACTTTTCTTAATAAAGAAATCAGAAATAAGTGAAGATTTTTGAGAAGTTTTCTCTTTGTATATAATTCCTAGATCTCAAAAGGAAGGTCAATCTTATTCTATTTATATTCAGATTAGAATATAAACTCACTTCTTATGAATTCTATAAGGTCAACAAGGTATTTTATAAAGAATTTCAGTTCTAAAGTACAATATAAAATAAATAATATGACATAAGCTGTGATAAAAAATTTATAAAATGTTTAATAATTTAAGATATAATATATAAATTAAGGCAAATTAAAAATTATAAAAGCTTTTAAAATATTAATTAATTTTAATATTTTTTTAAAAAAACTTAACTAAAATTAAATTTTTGAGAGCTCAATTAATTTAAACAGTTATAATTTGTATTTATAAAAATTAGTTTAGTAAATTCATGAATTAAACAAAATTGGCAATTTGTAGGAACTATTCATCGTTGACTTTATTTTGAAATTTCAATTCAGTTGTTTTTTATATAATATTATTAATCTATTATAATATTATAATCTATATATATCATCACAATACATTATTTCTCATTATACAATTTCTTGATAGTTTAATTGATAGAAGAAAATATTTCTAGAGATATTATATACCACATTTCCATCATTACTTTAATATATCTTTATTTATGTTTATATCTATATATGTATGTATGATTATAAATGCATCATTCTTTATTTCATAATTTTTATAATATTTGAAACAATGGATAGAATGTATTGTTTTTATCATTTATATCAATTTTTTTATATTTTTTAATGACAGATTTTTTTAGAAATGTTGAGTTAACTGAATGAGTAGAGAAAGTAGTTAAAACTTTAAGTTAAAAGCTGAAGTCTTAGGTAGACTAAATAAATTTGAAATTTTTTAATTCATTTAATCGTTATAGTCAATATAGGAAATCCTCGCAGTTTATAAAATATTTAAGCAATTTATAATATATGACGTTTTTAAAACTATGAAATATGATACGTATTACATAATTTCGCTAGGTTATCATTACATCATTACATAATGGTGCATAATACCTAGTCTTTCAATGGAAAGCAAATGCTTAGAGGAAGGTCATCATTAGATCTTTATTTAAAGGATTTTTTCCTCAAAAAATAAACACGTTGTTTTGAAATAAAAGAATGAAGGATTGTTATTAAAGATTTATTATTCAAAATATGCATACATTAAAAATTAAAGTTATGTAAAACACAATTTATACCTTTCTTGTTAAAGGAAATAAAAGTGATGAATGACTACAAGGAAGAAAATTATTTTAGATCGAAATGTGCCCTATTTTATTTCGAATGAAATATAAAACAGAGGTAAGAGAAATACAATCATTAAACATGCTTATATAAGCTAAGTTATGTTTCACTGAAGAAGAAAATAATTAAAATATCAATTAATATTTTAAATAGTATTATGATAGATATTTAATGACGTCCGTTAATTATGAATATCATCACAAAATTCTTCTGCAGAGGAGAAATTTTGGTTAAGAAACCAATTATTTTTCCGGTGGATGGCTGCATTGATGGATATCTCATAAATGTATCGAGCAAACAATTTCAAATTTATGTTTGTTAGAGAAAGATGACAGTAAAAATACTTTTCCAAGGGTTCTTTCTATGGAATAATATTGGAAATACTAGTTTGTGAAAAAAGAAATCCATTATTTTTAAGGTAGGTGACAGTAGTGATCGATATATCGTAAAGTATCTATCACAAAATTTCAAATTTATGCTCGTTGGAATGGGGATATTTCGATGCAAAAATTCTTTTGTAGTTTTTTGTTTGGTTCATTCAGTTGTTATTTACAGAGTGTTAAAATAGGAAGTCAACAAAAAGAAAATTCGGTACATTTTATAGTTATTTTTTGATAAAGGTGTAAATGCAAGCCAGGTAGCTGAAATTGTGAATGGTGTTCACAATTTCAGATACCGTAACAGCCAATTACATATAATTTTGATTTCATGGATTCCATTCAGGTTTTTTGATGTTATTGATGCACTTCACACAAGTAGACCATTGACAAAATTATCGATAACATCATAATAATGATCGAAATTGGTCGACATATTATCAGTTTTAGAACCACCAAGAAGCTTAAAGATTGATGATAAAGCAGTCTTAAACCATTTGCACAAAAGGAAATCCAAAACATGTTAAATAAAACCGTGAACTTCAAGTAAAAATAATGGATTTCTTTTCCCCCAAAACTGATGTGAACAATGATTAAAATAATGAATTGTTCCCGATTCTAATTTTTCTCTTTAAATCAATAAAAATATTTATTAAGTTTTAATTTCTTTTACAAGATGTAAGGTTTATTGGTATGTAGGTGATTATCAGAAGAGATTATTGTGCAGCTGATATTTTTAAGAATTATTTGCATATTTTTTTTAATGGATTATATCTGAATACAATATATTGATCAAAATTTACTTTGGAGATATTTTAAAAGCTTATATAAAGAGCATTTCAAAATAAATCCAGATTAGTGTTTCTTAAATCGAGTTATGACTTTTTATTGTATATCATAAGACATTTAATTCTTTCCTTAAACAATGAAAGATGAAATTCTGAAAAAATTGTTTTTGAAACTTCAATAAAAGTTTTATAATGATTTAAAATGTCTTTCCCAATTTTAGAAAATTAATCTCGTCTTATTTCTCTTGCCAAGGTTTCAAATAACTTTTTAGAAGATAAATATATTTTTGACATTTTTGTAACGAAAACATTATATCTTAGATTAAATTTCAATTAATCATAAATTTTACACAAATTTATAAAATAATGCAGAAAAATATTTTTGTGATGTATCATCTTTCTTTTTCAAGAAGCACAAACATTTTTTTTGTTTTTAGTAAAATAAATGCATTTATATATCAAAATTTTGTTTAGGAAAAGCTGCATTAAACGTTTAAAGGGGAAAAAGTACTTGAGAAAATTATTTAGATGATGCACACCATAATATTTGTATTTTAGTTTGTAAATATTAAAATTTTTTTCTGAAATTCATGAAGTTATTCAAATACGTTTGTATTTAAGAATTTAAAAAGTGGTCGCGGTTGCTTAGGACATTCATTCTTGTTATCGTTCGTTCTTATTACCAAGAGTTCGAATCCCAACTCGATCAAAGATCCACCTTGTTCACTAATGGCGTCTGGGACACACAGAATTTGTCGTAGTTGCAATGTCCTCCATGTGAAATGATACCCCTGAAATTTTGCTGCTTCTAACTTATGAAGATTCACCCACTTTCAGGGGAACGATGGCGCAGCCACTAGGAGCTCTATTATATAAATTTCCATCACTTTCGTCTCTTGTAGTGCTGAAAGATGGAAATCCTATATTAGCCAGTTATTTGAAATTAAAATTAAAATAACACTCATAAAAGTTAGGCTACTCATCAATGTTTATATAATAATATTAGAAACTATATTGTTTATGTGTCAGATTAAATGAGAGAGATATTTAAAAGAGAAAAATTATAAAATTAATTAATAATTGAAATCTTGGGTAAAATATTTATGAATAATTTGAAGTATAACACAAATTATTATAATAATTATTAAAATCGTTTCAAAATATAAAAATTATGCATAAAAAAATAGGATTATACTGTATAAGTACGTGAAATGGATTGGAAAAGAAATAGTAATTTTTTTAATGTAAAAATTCCCTAAAATTATAAGTTATATATATCTAGTACATTAATTTACATTATTATATTGTAAATAAGCAGAAAATTTATTCAAGATTACATCTTCACATTTTTGAAATTTTGGAATGAATAATTATATTTTTATTCAGTGTAAAATAATTTTCTAACACTTAAAAATATCATTAAAAGGTATCCTGTGTGTAATAATAGTTTTAAAATTTATTTTCACTTATCAGCTCATGTAGTCCAAAATGTAAATTAAAATTTCAAAAAATAATTTATGAACTTATTAAGATTCTTCTATTTATAAAAAAACGAGCTTCAGTAATTTTTTTCCCATTTTTAAAAATTGTGTGGATTTTTTTTCCAAGCTATCATCATTAGTATTTATTATATTCAAAAATATAATACTGTTATTACTAAGTTATTATAAGTGTATGCATATAGTATAAATTGAAATATATACACTGCTTACATCTATTTTTGAAAAACCTAATCAGAAACAAATTTTTGTAATATTCTTAAAGTCATGCTCTTTATAAAAAATAAGATAACACAATTTTAAAAGTGTTGAAAACGCAATTTTTCTGACCACAATAAGTAATGTCACCGAATGAGCTCTAACTATTCTAAAAATGTAAGGAACGAGTTTATTGTTTATTTATTTGGTAAATATTTCTTTCATATAAAACTAAGTTTTTATGATACTTTTCCAGCTGTCACAATCGAAAATAGCTTCGTCATTCCGAACTAAGATCAGATGAATGTGTGTGAATCTTAGGTAGTCAAATTCATTTCCAAATGATATCATATTGGAGAAGAAATCTAAAAGAACTATCAACGTGTAAATTTGTTTTTATACCCACAGTTTTTAAATGGTTCAGGTATCGAACCTACTTTCTTTTAGAAATGAAAACGTTAATTTATATCTGCAAAACTGTACAGAGATCTTAATATTCCGTATTAAGTTGCCGAATATGTCAAGCATTTGAGGACAGTGCTGTGTACGTCAAGGTATTGATTTCAAAAACCCAGGTCCGGAAATTTGTTCCCTTGTGATGAAGCTTGCAGTGATATCCCTCTGTAGGACTACTTGTTAAGTAGTTCACTGAAATCTGCTAACAACTGTCCAAATGGTCACTGCAGACCGTACTCGCAATATTTAGAACGTGTGCAACAAGCATTATAACAGAAAGAGCTAGAACTGGTAAATCACAAGGGTATACTGTTCTTGGCCGATAACACGAGGCCGCATATCATGTGGGTAACCAAGAATATCATACATTGATTAGGTTGGGAGACACTGTGACATCCTCCTTATTCACCTAACCTAGCAAAATCAGTATACCATCTCTTACATTCTCAGTACAATTATCTTCGTGGAAAATCCTTCATCAATGAAGCAGATTTGAGACAAGCTCTCATGGGCTTCTTTGCGTCCAAAATACCCAAGCTTCACCACAAGGGGATTACACAACTGGAGACAGGTTGGCAGAAAGTTCTGGATGCCGATGGTGATTACTTCGAGGAATAACAATTAAGTGCACTTTATGTAGGTCATGTTCTTTTTGATCATTAAAAATGACAAAAATTTTGTGTATTTTACTATATTATAACATTCAAAATAGATACTTGTAATTTTATTTTGATTTTGTTGCCAATTTCACATGTTTTATTGTTGTAAATTACCCACATATTTTTGCTTCATAAAATATGATGCCTATTGATAATTAGACTTTCAAATTTTCGAGAATATAACAATTTTGAAGTTCTTACAATCTTGAAATACTTCTAGTAAATCCTAAATAATAATGAGGAGGAAGAACAGGAAATTGCAATATTTGTATCTATTTACTCTGCTTAAGGACCTTATTCTTATGTTTGGATGGTTTGTTTGCTGGTCAGTGATTTTTTTTTTTTTGCTCACAAAGTCTCATTAGACCAGGACATACAGTTTAGTGTAGATTCTTATTAATTATAAACATCCATTTCCGTGTTGGGAAAGGAACTCACTAATTATTGAAACAAAGTTTAGAGTACTAACCGTTTGTACCAGCTTGATTCTCTAGTATATGGGATGTAATCATAAAATATCTTAAATATCTTGTCTGAAAATATTAGACTCTGGGAGAATATGCAATCAACAACAGTGCACCACATATTTTTCTATATTATTATAAAGAAACAAACTACAAATTACTAGGTATGCGTCGTGAATCGAGTCAACGAATGATGCAAACCACATTGCATTCGGGTTAGAGAAAACTCGATAGAAGGGAAGGAATCTTCAAAATTATCCAAAGTTATGTTACACGGTCACCTCAAATAATACACAAAAATGGAATTTTTATTCCAGGAGAAACTTTTTGTAGTAAGTAAATCAGGGTCGTGAAAATCCATTAACATTTCGCAATCAGAAATTCATTGTGATCTGTGCGATAAAAAGAACAGGTAGATCAGTGTGGGAATTCCTGGAAAACAAGATCTATATTCATCCACGGTATACAGGCTTAGACAAAAATGATTAGCAGAAGTGAATGAGACATTCAAAGGTTGGCAAATTTAACAAGGTGACATCAGCATCTTTAGGCTGATGAAGTGGTAGGTTTGCACAGATAATTCTTCAAACCACTTCTTTTGAAATTTTACTTTATAAAGGAAACTCTTTATGCTCCTTGATCGAAGATGAACATTGTGTACCAACTAGATATATTGTCTCTCTAACATAAAAATAGTTTCAGGAAAATAGTTTGGTTAATGACGGTTATTATAGAACAAGAACTATTCATTTCAAATGGAGAGTAAAGTAGCAGTATATTGAGGATTACATATTATTATTAATGCATATTATAAAATAAAGTTGGTGCCTTTTTTTGGGTCCTCCTATCTTAAATAAAACGTGTCTTGTTTCCAAGGCAATAGATAGACACAAATTGGCGGGAGGCCTTCTCATGGTTGAAAGACAGTAATGTCTATTGAGAATGTTTCCACTGTGTCAAGAGCATATGTTGCTTCTTTTTAATAGTCTCAAGAAAGAGAATGTACACTTAGCATAGAATGATCTAATGCTTTCATATTGGTGACACTTTTATGCAATCACAGGATCATATTCGATTCTGGTGGAAATTTCATGATCAATCCCATCCGGGTGAAATCGTGAAATAGAAAGACGTAGATTTGCTGGGGGCGTTACTATTGCATTAATCTTGGTGATTCAATGAAATTTCATGCTTTATGCAAAAACATCATCCTTTCTCCAGAGGAGCTGAATACTATTTATCAGGCAGAATAACAATAGATCTCACATAATGACAAAGTACCCTGTAGCGAGAGTTCATCGTAACCTTGTGTAAGAATTATTTAAAATAATCGATAAATCTTCGGTGCTTGAGGTGTCAGGTTTGATCCCACCCAGTGTTGAACAACGAGAGATGAAAATTTTGTTTTAGAATTCAGTATTCACGTCTGTCGGGTAGGCGCTTTGGAGTTTTCTGGGTTTCCTCTTTCACAATACGTGAATACAGCCAACTGTCTACAAAATGTCCTTTTGGAAGATAATTTGCGCAGTGAATTTTAAAATATTTTAAAACGGACTGTGACTGTTAATAATTTAAATATTTATCAATTTTAAATTAAGGATTTTGGAGATTCAAACGATTAAAAAGTTAATTAAGATTTAGATTTTAATTGTTATTTCATATTTAAAAGCACTAAAAATTCCTTTTGATGTAATTATTTTATTTCTATTTAAATATATTGTGATTTATCGAAAATTGCATTGTTTCACAATTCTCAAATAGCTATTAAACTTCCTGTGTTTTCTATAATACCGAATAAAATTCTTCATCATCTTATTTTGAATATTTTTCAAATTCATTGATTCAACGATTTTCTTCCTGGGAAACGATATTATACTTCTTCATAGCGATTTGAAATATTCGATATATATTACGTCTCAAGAATCTATTAGGAATCAGATTTCTTTATTCAATTATCCTTTGGGAATAAATTTCTGAAATATTAAGAATTTTCTTCTCTGGAACAAAAATGAATGAATTCATATAAATATGATTCTTATTATATTCACTTATCTCCTGGGTTTAATAAAAAATGACTATGCGCGGAACAAAAACTGACTATGCACAGAATAAAATGACACTGCGTTTTATGTCCATAATAATTTGAAGTCTGGTCGTTAATTTATTGCTAACTTGAAATATACGATGTATTTCATTTCGAAATTTTGATTACAGTGCTTGTAATCAATTTAAATCATAATTAATGCACATTAACTTATTTTAAAGTTCCTTACACTGAGATGCACACTATTCAGGAACTCTTTCTAATTCAAGAACGATTGCTTCTTTCTTTTAAAATTGTCATTCATGCATAACCATAAGTTTAGTTTGCTTCCCGCTCAATGGTCACTTTTTGAACGCTGTTGAATCGAAGGCAAGATCACTAACCATTTGATCTCCAGCCCGGTTGTGTTGCCATAGGAGCAGAAAAAAGATACATACTTTATCGGATTCTCTTTTTTTTCTACATTCCCCCCTTGTTTGAAGCTTGTTTGATCACCCAAAAATCATTTTTTTCATGTAAATATTCATTAGACCGGAACCTACACTTTAAAATGGGTTTCGAACCACAATAATTTTCCAAACTCAAGGTGGGATTCAAACTCATGAAATGTTGACCAAAATGAATTCGACCATCCACATTCTTAGAGTGAAATGCTTACTACATTTTTATTTATTTATTTTAGAAATACTTACTGTTTTTCTTGATTTAGTAAAAATTATTATTTTAATCATCTGCAGTGAAGCAGTTTCTGGGATCCCCAATATGCAAACAATCGAAAATGCATTAGAACGTGGATGGAATCGATGCATACTTCAACATTTAATAATTTCGAAATTAGAGAAAGTGGGTTTGAACACTCAACATCTCCTTGGATTTACTTATAGCTGACCTATGCAACCTCATTTTATGATGCAATATAATATTTTCAAGAAACTTAAATAAATAGCATAGAAATTGTTATTCTTCCAAATCACAAGATATTTACAAAATCCAAGCATATCTTTTAGACTGAAAGTCGAAGAAGATGAATGCTGTATGGGCTTGTCCACTTGCTTTTTTTTCGTAAGTAATAGCATATTTATTGTAGTAATAGAAAAGTGCTCTTAGGTTTTTTCCTGTAATGGGAATATACGTTTCAAATGTCGTTCACGTGATCGCTGAAATGTCATCATGTGTTAAAAATGATTAAATGAATTCCCAATTAGAAGTTATTCTCACTTCACCATATGAAAAGGTTAAATCACTGCAATTTAACACACATAAAATGATAAATGGAAATTTCGACTTCAGTTTTATCTGAAAGATATTCCTTTCAGATATCAAATATTAAAAAAATAAGATTATTACCTTATGTGCTGTGAATATTAAATGTAAAATCCACAGCTCTGAAATTCATATGGTAATTTTCTCTAATACAAAGTTTTGTAGATAGCAAGATTTTATTGTTGGTCGCAGAGCTTTCATTACAATCAAAATGTTGAATGTTATGTGAAAGGAATTAAAAATTTATTCCATTCTCCAAGGTCTTATAATTCTAATTTTGTTGATTTGTTGAATTTTTTAGAGTGGCGAGCATTTTTCCGTTTCTGAAGTGTCGAATATAACTTGTAATTAACATTAGTTTCACGGGATGAAGGAGTTTAGCACATTTTAAAATTTTTCAGGAAAATGAGAAAAAACCGATCACATTTTTACGTTATACTTTGTGCTGACTTTTAGCTGTTGAACGAGATAAGTATGTATTGATATCTGTTTTGTAAAAATGTTTTGAATTATAGAAATTCACTATGCAGAATATTTATCTTTATAGCTATGTGTCCATTGGATGCCGTCATCACTTTAATAAACGTTTTAGTGAATTAGTTTTACCCATGTAAAGTTACCAAAATAAATATAACTGCAATCCACTATGTAATAATCCCAATAAGCAACAGTAGACTAAACGAAATGCAGCATGTGAATGACAGTCAGGAATTAAGTATTTGTGAAAAAGAGAGATATGTGCGCAAAATGGTTATAGAATAGTGAAGTAATATACTCAAAAATTATTGAATAATAGAAGTTTTTTATAAAATACTTTCTAAGTAGGTGGTTTAAGTAGCTGTAATTATTACGTTAAATGGAGGTATGTTAGTAGAGACAGATATAAAAGAAATGTTTCTGAAACCCAGTGTTAATATTCCATCTGTCAAATAGAGACAGAATACTCACAAAATTTAATTTACAAAAGATGATAACTCAGTAAACTAATTGTGTATACTTGATTTAAGTAGTGAAAAGTTTCTTAAGATTCCTCAAACTAACAGGTCTAAAAATGCATGGATATTTTCCTTATATTGCATGACAAATTTAATAATATTTTTAAGAAAACCAGTTTAATAGTACCTGCTTTTGTATAACAAAATTTAATATATAGAAGATAGTGGCATTTTAAACTAGTTCTATATATTTAATTGAAATAAGGAAAAATTCTTGAAGATTTCTCAAACTGACATATCTGGGATTGCATAGTTATTTTCTTCGTAATATTAGTTTGGGGAAAATGTAATCCATTATTTTTCGGTAGAAAGCTGCACTAGTTGATATCTCATAAAGTATTGATCATGCAATTTGAACTTAAGTGCTTATTTAGCATTAAAAAAGATCTTTTGCTCTTATTTGTTTGGTTCATTTATTTGTGAATTAAAAAGTGTTAAAAATGGGATTCGACAAAGAGAAAATTCATCACATTTTAAAATTATTCTTTGATAAAGATGAAAATACAACTAGGTGATGGAAATTGTTGATGATGTTTATGGATCCAATTCTGGAATAACCAGTTACGTGCAATGTTGATATTGTTGATTAAGTTCAAACATATAGATGTGTTAAAGATGCACTTCACACGAATGCATCGTTGTCGAAATTGTCCTTAAAATATCAAGAATTACCGATCCTAACTGCTTGTGGGCAGTCGTAACATTGCCCAGAACCTAAAGATCAAATTAGTTTTACATCTTTCATGTTAAGCGAATTCGAGAATAGTTGCATAAAGTTCACGTAAAAAAAGAGAGTTTTTTTAAATTTATATGTATTAGGTTTTTCCCAACCTAATATATTTTATAAATTTAACACAAATAAAAGGCTAGTTTAATAGTCACTGTTTGGTCATTTTTGCAAATGAGGATTCCACAGTGTTAAAGACAGTCACGTGATATGAGAATCAATTCAATTTGTGATTAACAGAAAACAAGAAGGCTAACCAATCAATTGTCAATTTTCCAAATAAAATTTCTGAGTACTTTAGCTAAAGAGTTTAGTTGAATTAGATATTTTGATGATGAATAGAGTTTGAGAATAACATACAAAAATTCGAATATAACGAAATCACACACAAACATAAAATTTAGAAATCTAATCATATATATTATTGCAATAATCTATATAACTCTTGTTTTTCTAAGAAAATTCATTGTAAAAATGTTCAAAATAATAAAAGGACATTCCTTTAAATTTTAATAGTGCTATGCAGCAGAACTTGAATTCGTTGTTAAATTGTACCATATTTAACATATTGTTTGAATTCAAAACCTGCTTCTATCATTTTGAAAAATTATCTTATTTGACGTCACAATTTAGATAAATATATTAGGAAAATGATTTTGTGCTCGAACATAAAATGGGGAAAAAGAAATGCATTAATTTTTCAACATATATAATTTATGATTTTAATGCTAGAACAATTATGTATAATCAACAGCATTTATTATTATATTAGTTTGTGAAAAAGAAGAAATCCATTATTTTTTCGATCGGTGATGTTAGTGTTCGATATTTTGTTCAGTATCGATCATATAATTTTAGATTTATGCTCGTTGGAAAGATAACATTTTATATCAACAAATAATGTACTATTTTTTATTTGGCGCATTCAGTTATAAGCTACAAGGTGTTAAAAATGGAAATCAGCAAAGAGAAATTGCAATACATCCACAGTTTCTCTTTGAGGAAGGGGAAAATAAAAGTCAGGTACTTGAAAATCGGGAATGATGTAGTGCGTGATGGTCCCAATAATGTAACAGATATTACATGTAATTTTGGTTTCATCAATTCTATTCAAATATATATGATATTAAAGATACACCTCGCAAAGGTAGGAGCATCGCTAAAAATATGGATAAAGCCACAAAAATGTCCGATGTTAAAAAAGCATGTCAGCCGCAAAAAAGTTTGTTGCACACAGTTAATCGGAAAAAATGTAAATAAGGCCTTGAAGTTCACGTAAAATAACGAATTTTTTCCCCAACCTAATATATTAAAAGAAAAAAAATTGCAATTTATTCATGTATTTTATCTCTTTAGTTTTTTAAATTAAAGATATAAACCCTAAAATTTTAACTTTTATAATCTTTAAGATGATTAATGAGATGAATAGATGCATATAGCATTTAATTATACCATTTCTTGCTTATGACTGTCATTTTTTTAAGTTTGTCATTATTAATTATCTTTTCCGACAAA
>JAPDSC010060091.1:32145-49671 GCA_026290005.1 Latrodectus geometricus
GCATTTCAAGGCTTGTATATTGGGATTCATGAATAAAATATATATCACATAATTGTTTGTTCTGTATTTCGATACTGTTTGTTTTTCCTCCATCGTGATCACCAGAAATGATCACGTGTTCAAATAGGCCAATGAACATCACTTTCTAAAGAAAATTAACCACTGCTTCTGATATAAGGTGTAAAGCTTCTAATTCACTTGTATGCAAATTTAGCAAACGATTCTTAGGAACTCCCAATAAAAAGTAATATATAAAGTAATATTTCTATAAAAAGTAATATTAATGTGATTAAATTTGAAATAATCTGCTTAGATTTACAATCATTACTAAAATTTTCCTATAGTAAATTTTATTCCAATGCCTGAGTTCTAGGTTTTTCATCTTTCAGCACTGCAAGGGAATGGAAGTGATGGTACGTTGTCTCGTAGGGAACACAGTGGGTAAGCCATCGTGGACCCACAAAATGGGATTTTTAATTTATAAGCATAGACCAAGCAGAAGAAACTCAGACTAGGCCTGCCAGCCCCAGAATTATCATTTCACATGGAAGGCATCGGGACCATGACCTATTTTACGTGCCCCCATACGCCATTAGTTAGACTAACGAATCTTCGTTTGCGTTGAGATTCAATCTCCTTACTTTCCAATAACGTGAACAGTGTCCTATCCCACCAGGCCTCTGCAGCACATATCTATATAAGCTGTGTTGTCTGGTACTTTTCTGGCTTTCTTCCTTTGCCTTTCATGACTTCTGCTTGTTATCAACTACAATATTGATTTGATACCAGAAATAGATGTTTTTGCTTTATAATTTTGGTATATCCCCTACACAAAGAGTCCCAACACAAAGATATACCCCTTACACTATAATATCACTACTCAAAAAGAATTACAAATGATAACTTGCAAAATAATAAAGTTATAGTATATAAAATAAACAAATAATTTATTTTTATAGTTGAATGTAACTTAAAAATGTTAAACTTTCCATAGTTGAAGAAATTGCTACATGCCATCCTAAGAAATCGCAAAATTTTGTAATCTCCTTGTAAGATTCATTCAGGTGGCAATAACTTGCCTCCGCACGTAAAGTACATTCTACTATTGAGAGCTCAGGATATATATTACTTTTTTGACATTTTAAATATCTTTCCATAGCTTGTAGGTTCATTCAGATGTCAAAAGTGACGTAACTTGGAGAACTCCAAAATATACACCTAGACATACGTGCATGCATAAAACAGGAAGGCAGTATTAATTTTTTATTGCTAAGTGTATCTGATGTGGCTCTATGATTAATACATTAATCCACTCTAAGCCGGAACACATCTTAAGGTTCTTCCTTAAAAACTTGTAATGTATCTTTTTCATTTCTTAATTTGTGGTCATAAAAGTTAAAATATTTACAAAACATAATTTACAATAATTTCATTTTATATATTCTAAATCTTTTAAATATTTCTCAATTCAATTGTAATTTAATTGTTTTGATCTTCATAGGACTTTCAAACATGATATTTCTCTGAATTTCTTTTTATTTTTTTCAAATTTTACATTGAGGAAGTTGATTGATTGATTTTTGATTCTGTTGTATTATTTGCTCTGATTAATTGATGTATTTAATGATTATTCATGCTTTTCCATTTTTCGAACAATTATTATAATAATAACAAATATAGTTAAAAATATAGTTATGTCTTCACTATATTTGGGTTTTTATAGCCTTGAGTGTCTATGTATTTATTTGGTAATCAGCTCTGTTAAAGTTCAAATAGGAAGAGTAGGTTCTGCCTAATCGAATGATTTAAGAGTAGGAAATCACTGTTAAAATATGCCCTACTTTACTTGTTAACACTGAGCAGGAAAACTGTGGTCTTCTTTTTGGAAACTGTTGCAGCGTATATTCGCTTAACTCTGTGGATACAATTCACTCAATGTACCCTCTGGGTGCATCGAGTGTGAACCGTCATCTGCTAAACTCAATATAATTCAGTCTTCAAATAATTAAGTACCCAAATAATGTAAAGATCTTTAATGTAAGTTTATAACACAATTTTCTGAATCATACATTGCTTTCTAAAGGGATATCCTCTAGTGTGGTATTTCTACTCTTACTTAAATTCAGAATTCATGTCGTGTGAATTCATACCATTTCATTTTTAATTCCCGAACATGACCCTGAAAGAATATAAAGTGCTGGAAATCTAACAATTTACTTGAAATCACAACTATTTAAAATCTCATTTCGAATGAGAGAGCATAAGGTTCTTAATACACTTTATCTTATTCATTAACATATTTAGTACGATTACTTTGTCACATTTCTTCCAACGAGACATACGTGACACATTACCAAACTTAGAAATACGTGATAAGTAATCAAACGTAGAAATACGTGACAAGTTATTAAATATAGAAATCCGTATCATATAATCAAGGATAAAAGTGCGTGACATTAATTCAAGCACAGAAATACCTGCCAAATCACCTACCATAAAAATGTAATATATTACTAAGTATAGAATTACATGACATGTATTTAATTAATGATACATTTATATTGTGAAAGAAAGACAGAAATACGGAACATTTTATGTAGTATGGAAATAAAGCAATTGGTCATTGCTCTGATCTTCAATTTCATAGTCAAGAACTTTGACTTACATCTAGGGTAGGGTTGGGTATTAAGCGGACCACAATCAAACATTGAAGCTAAACTCCAAGATATTTTGGTATGATCCCCAATGTTATATTTTATAATCTTCATGCCTAAAAATATACTTGTTTAGCCTCCAGTCATCAATGAAGGTTATCGTGAGACAAAAAAAAAATATAGCTAATAACCCCAAAATGTCTGTCCATCCCTGATCTAGGATATGAAGTCCCAGCTTAAGTTATTTTTTTCAACCCACTTTAAGATTTAAGTCCCTATTAAGTTGTTCCTTAAGATAAAAAACATAAAATGGCAGACTATAAATTATTAAAATTGAAATATGTAACTTATCAAATATATGATTATGTGACTTGTTGATAAGCATAAAAAAAGTGAGAGATGTCCGAACAAACCTCATTACCTTTGAAAATAACCCTCATTACTTTATTTTGCATTATTTTCTTCCAGAAATTCTATCTTACAGGACAATAAATATGGTTTCTGTGACACTTTTTTGACACACTCTGTATGTAAATAGATTTAGAATGCTTATGTACACTTTTATTTTTTGTAATATGAGTTTTTCTATGCACGATTTTATGGTACTTGAGCAATTTTGCTTTACAAAAAATTACAAATTTTGTTTTTGCTCCAATTTATTGCATTTTTTTCTAATTTAAATGTTTTATCTTATGTGTTATACTTACCGGTAAGTAACATATAAAATTAGATTTCTTCACGGAAAGATATGGATTTAGATTTTGTAATATCCAGATCACCAAATATAACATTGCAGGACGTTATCGTTTCAGGATATCCCTCAATGTATCATTATGGACGAAATACATGAAAATGATATTCTTTACAGAAAGAAAATATTGAATGCTAGTAGTGTATAGTCTGGGATTGTAACCTCACCTGGCGTCGTGTTAATCTGCACTTGTCTTGTAATGGACTGTAGTCAAATGAATTCATTTTCCAAATGTGTTTAAAAGTGTGCATGGGGAAGTTTATTAACATGACTATAAAAATCTTCTAATCTGTTCTAAATATTAATTTTATAAAATAGAACCTATCTTTATTAAACTTATGAATTTCTAGGTTTTTGACATTTGGTAGACTGTAAAATGACATTTTATTCTCTTATGGATTTTTGATGTTTTCCATTAGTGAACAGTGAAGGACATTACCAAATAATCATAATTAATTTGCCAGCATTTCCAATTATAATATTTATTTATGAATGATGCAAAAAAATATTTGTTAATAACTTAAGTTTTTTTTTACCATATTATGTATAAGAAGTATTCTTATATAATTTTATTTCATATGATTGTCATATCATGGTAATTATTCAAATTTAATTGCAATTTTATGATATTTATTTTTACTAAGAAAGCCCGAGATAAAATACAATCATAATAATTACCATAATTGTTACATTAGTTGAATATATTATTAAAAATATTTTTTGAAAATAAATTTTAAGGCCAGCATAATGATGATTGCAACATTGAACCACTTTTCACTTGTCAACGTTTTTTAACTCCATAAGCATTAAATTTGAAGATTTGGGAGATCAAAATGATGATAAAGGGATTTAATAACATGTTGAAATTAAGCTTAGATAATTAATAAACTATTGGTTAAAAGTCATTAAGAAGCTGCTATGCGATGAAATGTAACATTAAAGGAAAAGTTTTGTGAATTAAAAATTTTGTTTTTTAAAATTAATTATAAGTGAAATTCCACGGGCAGCCACTAAATAAAAAGTATTTTTAGCATTGGTAGTGATTTAAATAACGTAAAAAAAATAAATCGTACCCTTTAACATTAAAATAAATGACAGAAAATTATGTAACATAGCTCCGAAATCTTGTAATTTTTTTATGAAAGTTTTTAATAGGACTTTTATAATATTTATATATATTGTAGTGATACTCTCAACAAATCCATGTTAAACAATAAACATTAACTGACTTTGAAGATAATAGACCTAATTTTCTTTGGCTAAATTGATTATTGAACTTGCTAACTTATATATTGTTGCATATTTACAATACAATTGCATGTTAGTTCGGTGTGCGTGCTAGAGCTTTTCTAGGTTTCTCTCTAACTGCACGTGAATACGACCTACTTTTCAACAGTTCCCTATTGAGAGCATGTGATCCTACGTGGAACATATGATGGTGACGTTTTCTACGAGGACGTCTTTACGCATTCCGGATTTGTGAAGATACTTTTTAGCTTTAATAAAAATAAGGAGCGTTGCATACCAGTTGCATTGATAGAGTGGCTTATCTGGCTTATTCCTATGGCAAACTGATTGTCTTTTTGGAGATAAGAACCATCTCATTGTCCACAGACAGGATATTAACTCGTCTGGACCGGAATGCTGCTGCTGAAATGATTGTGTTTTTTCTGGCCGGAGAAGGGAATACCTGTGATCTCCCAGTTTTTCTCTGATCTGACGATCTCACAGATCTGACGGGTTTTTCTTTAACGCAGCAGACATTTACAGTTTTAAACTCGCTTCACTAATAATGCAATGTCGAAATGGAAGAAAAAGTGAGCCTTACGGAAGAAGAAATCATTTATATTTGCATATAAGAACACAAAACGTGGTATATCAGAGAAAATAGGAAATGTTTTTTGAAATTAAAAACATTTATTCATCGTGTAATCAGTAAACATCTTGTTAAAGCATCTTTTTTAATTAGGATGAAACTTATGATACCATCTTTAGGCTGAGAGATATCTTGTAGAAAATGATTACATGTATTTAAAAAGAATTGCTAAAAATTTTGATGACAGTATCTTGCAAATGTGTTTGTATATTACTATTCTATGTTGCATACAAGCTAAAGTGATGGATTTATAATAACGGGAATATTCTAGAGCTGTTAATGATTCTGAAAAAGAACATACCTTTTGATATCACCAAATAAAAATTTCTATGTTATAAGGAGTTATTCTATGGCATTAAATTTTTGAATATAGTTGCGTAGTGTTAGGCCGTAAGAGACATTTGTCTTGCTTTTGGTGTTGTTGTTGCAAGAGCATGCTTCCCAGTACCTAGCCCTGATAGGGACTCGACCAGCTAGACAGAAAGAACCAGGGTTAATATTTGTAACTTAGAAGCAGGAACTAAGCAGAAGACCCCCGAATACTTGACCTTCCATCAACAAAGGCATCGTTTCACTTAGGGGACATTGCGACCACGACATATTTCGCGTACCCCAGCCGCTTTAAGGGAACACAACGGATCTTTGGTTAAGCCGGAATTCAGACTAACATCATTTTGGTAACGAGAATGACGCTAAAAACCAACCAGGCTACAGCAGCCCCTTGTTTTTGGTGTATCAATCTACATTCATTATTTTTCGAACAACACGTGGAACTCGCTGCCTAATGTTTCGTGTTTCAGTCTTCTGTTCAGCAGTTCGTGTGTAATTCCACTTAAGATGAGAACAAATGTTAGGGGAATTGGAATCCCTTCTAAAGTGTAGATTTCGATGTTATTAACTTTCGCATAAAAGAAAACCCCATTAAGAGGCAAACAACCTATCCCAGCAACGTTTATCATTCTTGATTGTTTGGAATACCAAATTTGGCATTTGGATTCGAGGTAATAAAAAGTCAAAATTATTCACAATATTTTTCATAATTTGGTAAAAAATTTTACATTTTATTTATTCATGTCAATGTTAAATGAAATCTTCATAATGTCTGTATAAAATATTTCTTGATTCTTTCTTTAACGCAGAGGACTTTCAGATAACGATATGTGTTACCGAAAGTTTGTCCTAAGAAATAAGAAAAAAGCTGTTATATAAAACTTTATATATATACTGAAAATATTTTAAAGAAATATTTATAAATCTCTAATTAAATTTTTGTATCATTAATACAATTCGAATAACTGATTTCTTGTATGAAATATATTTTATTCCTTTTCAACGACAATGTAAAAAATAAGAAATTTAAGTTTTAGTCTATAAACAAGATATAATAAAAAAGTGTTTTATTACAATAATAACAAAAATAATAAAACAGTAATTTTTCATTCAATAACTGGTAAGAATATCTTTCTAATAAAATTATCAACAATTTAATTAAAATTATGTGTTGCAATACATTTAATAATATGCATTAAATTTTTTAAACACATGATTTAAATTTCACTACTAAATTGAATAGAAACAGCAACTCTTATCCAGAAACATAATAAAAACTGCATTTATTTTTGGTTTGAAGAATTTTATCAGTGCAATAATAGAAAAAAAATTACGGCAATTCCAGCCACGCGTTTCTTTTCAATTCTGTGCAATAATTTATAAAAGCTATGACCCAAATGCATGCATCTGTTCCCTTTAATGGCGGTACTTCTACTCCTACGTCGCTTGTAAATCTATTTAAGGAAAAATTATATTCGCCAGTAAGATCAACTGACATTTTTTCGCTTCTTAATATGTCGCCACCGCTTCTACATCTGCTTTTTCACCTGCGTATATGTAAATTCAGTGTTTAAAACATCGATTAAATATATCCTGTTACAAGGGAAAATCCATCATAGAAACATGTTTAATCTTCTGCATGGAACAGAAATAAAATTTGTTCAAAAAGAAGCAAATTTCTACACGATATAGCTACAGCTTTATATTTTACGAACCTATCTAATTCTAAATATAATGCAGGGGAAATATTTAATAGCCTCCTCACACATGTCATTTATACAATTGCATACAATTTACACAACGATTTTAGTTTCAGCAATAATAAAGCATTTTTCTAAAAGGAATATTATTTTATATATTTCCTATTTATTTGATACATATATCAAATTCAATATATAAATTTTTCAATATATGGAGATTTTTTATGAGCTAAAATATGTGCTCTTTTAAAGAAACGAAGATCTTTCCAAAAAATAGTCTAATTATTAAACGTTTACTAAATTAAACATAGATGCAAGACTACCAAAACATAATTAGAATAAAATATCCTGTATATAAAACCTGGGAATAGTTTAAATTTAAAGAATTAATAAATTAATTCTTTCACAAAACATTAAGTTGGTAAAAAAGAAATCCATTATTTTTATGTGAACTTCAAGGCTTTATTTAGATGTTTTTGATTAGCTTTGTGCAAATAATTTCAAATGTGGTGATCTTTAGTTTTTGGATTGCTTATATACTTATCTACTTCGGACGTTTTTGGGATTCTGTCGATAATTTCGACGATGGGCCTACCTATTCGAGATGCATTTTTAACATCACATAACATACATCTAAATAAAATTAATCAAACCAAAATACACGTAATTGAATGTTACAATATCGGGGTCATAAACACCATTTCTGGTTTTCAACTGCCTAACATGTATTTTCCGCTTTTTAAAACAAAAACAGGGAGTGTACTACATTTTTTCTTTGTTGACTTCCAATTTTAACACCATGTGCCTTAGAACTGAATGGATCAAATAAAAAACGGCTAAAATGTTCTTCAGTGTGAAATGAGATCTTTCCAGTGAGCATAAATATTCAGTCTTATGATCAGTGCTTAACGAGATATCGAACATTATGTTCATTGACTAAAAAACAATGGATTTCTTTTTCCCCAAACTATTATTTTATTGCTCATAAATATAGCATTATATAAGACCTATTTGAATTAGTGTATAAGTTCTTAGAATAGGAAATAGTAATACTTTTATACTGTTATGACGAATATTTATATGTAATTTCACTTACATGTCATCACGTTGTTGGGTCATAAAAGTGAATGAACTACCATCCAACTAAGGAAATAGACTAGGCTGTAAAAAAAAGCAAGAAACTATTTGCTCAATTAAAATTTCAAACGTGGTCTTAGGAATAAAAATGGACTGTGAATTAATATTAAGTAATAATGAACAAAGACTTGTCTCTCTCTTTATGCCTTAGTGACTTTGCTTTTCAATATTTAATACACCATGTCATTCGTATCACATTAGAGCTGAGAAAAATCTGACAGCACAGTTCATTGCCGATATTAGCTGAACTTGTAGTTGAAATGTTAGTTTTGTGGCATTCAATTTTACAGCTTTTAAGTTCAACTGCAGTCTTTGATATGGAATTGTTTAATGGTTAAAAATCTAGTTTATGTAAATCCCAATAAAATAAACCATATTTGTAAGATGAGTGAATAGAAGTATGTACATCAAAAAATCCCACCAGAAATCTTTTTAAGTAATTTAATGTTATATATTTCAATTATATTACAAATTTATATTTAGTAACACTTTGTGTTTTTCGTTTTTGAATAAAATTACTTTTTATAATATCTTGTTAGAAAATGATATTGCTCACAATATCAAACTTAGTTGTAGAAGTTTCAAAAGGGCTATGTGGTACTTTTCAGATAATCGTAAATAGTTGTTGAAAAATTATTAACATTAAGTTCGGAAAAAATAAATCCATTATTTTTACGTAAACTTCATATTATTTATTTTGGATTCTCTTAGAATAAAATGTTTGAAAATGTTTTATATCACCCATGTTATATTTTTACCTTCATCAAAGAAAAATTATAAAATATGCCTAATCTTTTCTTTTCAAATTTCACTTTTAACAGTCTTTAACTCATAAATGAAAGGATCCAACTAAAAAGAGCAAAAGAATTTTTTTAGTACGAAATGTCACCTTTCCAACGACCAAAAATCTGAAATTGCTTGATAGACACTTTATGAGTTGTCGATCACTTTAGTTTTGTATCGAAAAACATAATGGATTACTTTTTCTCAATGTAATATAACTGTCCTTGAAATTCAATTTCAATAATTTCTATAAAAATCACCGGAAACTTTCTAAGTTATTAAAATGCTAACGTCGTCTATTTTAAGCTTTACACACAAAAAGTACGAATTTATCTAAATACAAAATAGAGTGAATTTTTGACGTAATTGAATTTTCAATTTGTTTCTGTCATTATCGACGTAGGCTGTTACGATATTTTTTCAGTTAAATGTTTTCAGACGACCACATTGATAAATTCAATAAACCAATTTAAAAATTGTCTCAAGAGACAAGCTGACATCTGAGATGAAATCCTCTTTACTCTAAGCCACTCCAGTAAAGAGACATTGGAAGTTACAAAAAAACAAGGTTATTTATAATAATGGTATTTTAGCAGTGTTAGGTATTGAACCTGTTGCCTTTTGGACACCAGATGTCGCCTATCTCCTCTAGATTAGAATTAAATTTATCGCGTAGTTTTTATCTGTGGTTTTGTTGTTACATTTTTATGTTTGTTGTAATTGGATGGTCTATTTTAAATGGTGTTCAACAAATCCTTATAATTTATTAATCAAGATAAATCTCTAATCATCAAAAAATTATTCTTTATGTTACATCATTGGGATGTATGAAAGAATAGAACTTACATTCAAATTTCTCACTTTTAATCTATTGAAGAAATTTGTATTTTGATTATTACAGTGGCATTCAAGTTATTTAAATAGTTATATATATTTGTCATTTTTCATACAATTTAACACGCTCCAAAGACGAAGCCTTTAATGCTTTGGATACATTTTACGAGTGAGACTCATCAGTTGCTTACTTGGTTTGAGTTACGGTAGACGGTTCTGACTCATCATCTGTATTTAAAAAGCTATTTCGTTTCATTTATATATTGTAACTAAAATGCTGTTTCAAAAATATATTTATATCACTAATACATAAATATGTTTAAAATAAAATAACCACTTTTAAATGTTAGTCCATAAAGCGGAAAATCAAATACATCCCATGGGCAAATAGTTTAGTATTTTTAAAGAATTATAAATTTAAAATAATCATATCTTTAAATTGACAACTGACCTTGCTCTTTTATCTCCACTATTTCTCACGTCATATATATGCATGTATACATACAAAAACACCCGTCCCCCTACACACACACACATAAAAAAAATAATAAATAAATAAAAAGGCTCAATATTTGTAAAATAATAAGCTATTTATTTGAAATTTACAAAATCATAGAGAAAAATTAGCAAAACTGTAGTAAAGATTTTCTATGGACCTTTTGTTTATGGTAGATGTATGTGAGAAGATTTTGAAATACATGCGGCGGGAAGAGGGAGTATTTGATTAATAAGTTGTATATTTGTACCTTTGCTTTGGTTTTTTAATGAAATAATTGGAATAGTATTCGATGAACTACAGATAAAAATTGAATAATTAACATAATTTTTTTTATTAAAGCAGCCTTTGTATTTTAAATTGAAAAAAACCTAATAAAAATAGATTTTTGTTATTGCTTCTAAAAGCTGAAGATTTTGTAAATTAAGTTATGTATTGATAAATTAACACTATATGTGAGACTTTTGTCTTATAGTTAATGTTTATATAATGCGTATGACCGCGGTGGCCTGGTTGGTTAGAGCGTTTGTTCTTGTTATCGGAAGGTAGTGAGTTTGAATCCCGACCCAAACATCTGTCTTGCGTGTTAATTATGTCGTAGTCACAATGTCCTCCATGTGAAATGATACTTATAGGAATAGCTGTCAAAATAATAAGGAGATTTCTGCTTAGTCCCTCTAAATGATGAACAATCGGATTCTTCTATCTAACTGGAAGAGCCCAACGTAAGGCTAGATACAACGAAGCATATTGTTGCAACAACAAGTGAAGCATGAAAAAGAATTAAGAATATAAGACATAAGAAATATTTGTTGAAAAACATCAGAGCCTGAGAGAGAAAAAGAATCTTTAATCAGTATAGAAAAAAATAACAGTTTTATGATTTGGTCAATAAGAAAATATCTTCCTATGTGTTTTGTAAATACAATACTGGCTATTAAAATTGCTACACCAGGAAGAAATGCAGATAACAAAATGATATTTATTGGACAAATATATTATACTAGAAATAACAAGTGATTAAATTTTCAAAACATTTGGCTGGATAGACCCTGAGAAATCAGTACCCAGAACAACCACCTCTGCCAATAATAACAGCAGTTATATGCCTGGGCATTGAGTCAAACAGAGATTGGATTGCATGTACAGGTACAGATGCCCATGCAGCTTCAACACGATGCTACAGTTCATCAACCGTGTAGTGACTGGCGTTTGGTGACGAGTTAGTCGTTCGGCAACCATTGACCAGACGTTTTCTATTGGTGAAAGATCTGGAGAACGTGCTGGCCAGGGCAACAGCCAAACATGTTCCGTATCAAGGAAGGTCCGTACAATACCGGCAACATGCGGTCGGGCATTATCCTGCTGAAACGTAAGGTTTCGCAGGGCTTGAATAAAGAGTAGAGCCACGGGTCGTAACACACCAGAAATCTAACGTGCACTGTTCATAGCACCGTCAATGCGAACAAGAGGTGACCGAGACGTGTATCCAATGGCACCCCATACCATCACGCTAGGTGATGGGCCAGTATGACGATGACGAATGCACGCTGCCAGTGTCCGTTCACCACGATGTCGCCAAACACGGATGCGACCATCATGATGCTATACACAGAACCTGGATTCATCTGAAAAGATGACGTCTCGCCATTCGTGCGCCCAGGTTCGTCATTGATCACACCATTGAAGGCGCTCTTGTCTATGACGCAGCGTCAAGGGAAGCCGCAGACATGGTCTCTGAGCTGAGAGTCCACGCTGCTGCAAATGTCGTCGAACTGTTCGTGCAGACGTTGTCTTCCAAACGACCCCGTTTCTTGACTCACGGCTCGTGACGTGGTTGCACGATCCATTACGGCCATGCGGATAATATGGCTGTCTTCTCGGCTGCTAGTGATAGGTGGCCGTTAAGATCCCGCATGGTGTTCCGTATTACCGTCCTGAACCCATCGATTCCATATTCTGCTAACAATCATTGGATCTCCACCGACGCGAGCAGCAATACTGCGATAAGATAAACCGCAATCCCGGTACGCTACAATTCAACCTTTATCAAAGCCAGAAACGTGCTGGTACGCATTTCTTCTTCTTACACTAGGCATCACAACAACCTTTCACCAGGCAACAACGTTCAAATGCAATTTGTGTATGAGGAACCGGCTGAGCAATTTCCTCATTTAAACACAATGTAGGTGCCGCTACTGGCGCCTGCTTTGTCTGAATGCGCTGAAAAGCTAATCATTTGCATATCACAGCACCTTCTTCCTTTCGTATAAATTTCACGTCTGTAGCATGTCGCCTTCTTGGTGTAGCAATTTTAATGGCCAGTAGTGTAGTTATTTATCACTTATTTTAATAGGTTTGTAAAACTTCTTCACAGATTTAAAATTATATTTCTTTGTTATGTACATGCTCGTTAAGCTTTAATTTTATTTATATTTTTTTTCATAAAATATAAGAAGTGCATGATATTTACTAACATTACATTTATTATTTAATTTAAGGAATGTTTCTCTTTCAAGGACTTTGAAACTAATTTATCTCAACGAAATATTACAAAATTTTTATTAAAAGAAACATTAGTTTATAGTACAAATTGTAAAACCGTATGAAACAATCGAAAAATATTTTAACTTTAATTTTCTATCTTGCCACTTTTTTTAAGTGACCCACTATATTAGTTTAAATAGTAACTAATATACTAACCATATTAGTTTAAAAGAAACCATATATGTGTGTGTATCAGATTTCTCAACTTTTTTATTATTTCTGCCAGAAGATTTTATTGGTAGATCAGAATAAAAAATGTAACACCCTGATTTTCTTCATTATTGCTACAAGTACCTTACGTGTATTACACCATTCTTTATAAATGCCAAAAGTGCTTTTCTATTGGCTGAGTTCTTGCGAGACACAATAATACTTCTGTTTCTGTTCACGACACATTAACAGTCGCACAATAAGCAACTCAACAGTTTTATGGCCCAACCCCATGCATAGCTCGGAAGGTTGGAGTCACGCTAATAATTCCTTCAGAAATGCCATTTCGTTTCGTGATGAGTTTTTGCACTCGGCTTTTTCGAGGTCGAGCCATTGCTTTAATGCCTTGCCTCTGCATTCGACGTAGGGTGGCCAGGAACAGACGAGCACCCCGTGGAGATGTACGCGACAGAAGACGCATTTCATATTCGCGATATTGGCACCAAGGCCGTCCTGATCATTCTTATGGTGCATTTATTCAAAAATAAGAGTATCGAAGGTCACAAAAATTGACAAAATGCAATGAGTGGCACGACACGAAATGCTGTGTAGTGTTCTGTAACCACAAAAGTAATTTAGCGATAATTTAAGTCATTTCATATTCGTTTTAAAATGTTGTTGAATTTGCAAAGAATTCTTTTCATTTCTTAAATTATACTCAACCACATTTAACAAAAAAAGCTGATAATATTCCAAAAACATTGTTTTATAAATATCATTATCTATAGTATTTTTTAAAAAAAATATTATTTTTATATCAACATATATTACCATTTCATTATGTATTGTGAATTAATAGTTAATTTGACACCAAATATCGGCTATTAATCTAACTAATCGAAATTAGTTCTAAGGATTTTGTTCGAGCACTAATGAAATATTTAGCATTTTGGAAGAAGTTTCACTTAGGGGTGTCAAAAGCTAATGAACTCAAGAGATTCCCATGCTCTCACAAATGCGCTCAGAAAGAGAAATGAAGTATCCATTTCTTTTACTAAATGAATGCAAGTATCAAATATGCAACCATTGGAATAAAAACTGTTCTATTAGGGTTAAATCATGCCCTAGCTTATTTTTTGCAACTAAAAACTATATAGACAATTGAAACTTTTTTAGAAATGATTGTAATATTTTTGCTAGCATCTGTATATAGTTGCACTCGCCATGGTCTAGTAGAAGGTAAGCTTTTTACAGAGTATAAAGTTTCAATTTCCGGCACAGTTAAACAATGGATGAGAGAATTTGCATTTCTGCATCCATGTCTATCAGCGTAGTTAATAGAGAGATTTCCGGGTTTTCTCCCTTGTGACACGTGAATGTGACTCACGATCTATTAAAAGTCCTCAAAAAAGGCAATTTTCGTGTTTGTTGCTAAAATGCCTTATAAGGGTTTTCGCTAGATAGTCTGCCCACACTACGCAAGGTTAAAAACATTCATAACACCCGAATTTCAATTTTGGGAATCTTTGGAAATTATTTCTGGAAGACAAAATGTGATAAATCCTTTGATATGCCTTTCATTATCATCATTCTGTTAAGTTATCCCATAAGTGGTATCAAAGCTCATTTAGTAGATAGAAGGGTATATTCATGTATCATAAGGGAGAAAACCCAAAAAACTAACGGTACTCACCGTAACCTCTAGGTAAAACTCAGTTCTTCAGAGTGAGAGATTCTATGTTCAATCTCAGTCAATGTTGACAGCTGGGGATCGATGTTGCAGTTCTGTTTGGTTATTGGAAACTTTATTGCTTCCTCCTTGACGGTTGTGAATACGGCCCACAATTTAAAAATAAATTCCAGGAGGCAGTTTAAGTGATTGATACAATAGTGCCCCACAACAGGCTTAGTCTGTTCTGTCAAAAATACTCATCCTAACTTTGAGCCCACCGTGGATCAATAAAACAATCCATTTGAAATAGAAAATCATGGGTTCAATGATAACCACTGTTAAATAACAGGAGATAGGTGTTTCTCTTCTGCTTTGATTATGTACATCTGTCAGGGTGGGTACTTGGGATTTTTCCCTGTCTCCTCCCTTGGGACACGTTAACACGGAGCGCAATTTATAAATGTTTTTGGAAGGCTTTTATACAGGGTTTATATTAAAAAGTGTTACAGAAGGTTTCAAGATTTAGTTTATCCACTGCGGTGCCAAATCATGCACCTTGGCAGATACACATTTAGAAAAAGGAAAGAAAAGGAAAAAAAAAATTCACTTCTTATGTTATTATCACATTTCATGAGTTCGATTCCAACTTGGACATTGTTGATATTAAAAATTAAAAAAATATGTTTAAACTGTATTTTCCAGTCGAATTATTCCTCAGTTTAAGGAGCAAGGACAAATCGGCAATCCATATTAAATTAGAAGACATTAGTAGCCAACTTGAATCATTCCTTTTTGAAGAGCATAGTCCTAATTTGAATAAGTTAAATTTTATTTTTTAAAAGCATTTTTTATACGATTTCACATTCATATTTAACATCGACACGAGTCGCGATATGCTGAAATGTGATTCACTGCGAAATATATATGCACGCTCTTGAGTCTTAATGAAATGATAAATTTACTCTTTTTATTTCATGTTAGTCTAATAAGAGAATATATTATTTAATAGATCATAAATTAATTATAATTCAAAAAACATTTGGATTATTATGCCAGACTGCCGGTTGTCATAAATAATTCATTTTCTTTATAACAAGCATTATTTTTTTAAAAAATAGAGTTTCCTTGTGAACGCAACATTTGAGATTAATGTTCTTGTTTATTTTACATGTAAATAGCTATATTTATTTTCTACATTAATTTTTGTACTTGTTTAATGTGGCCAGTGAAAAATTAATCTAGTCGATACTATCACTTTTCATCTCACTCTTTATCATACTAATAAATATATATCCCAAATGTGTTTCATGGATTTAGTGCATTAAATAATTAGTAATCTTTCTCGGTGTTTTTATTATTGTACAGTATTTTTGCTTTAAAGATGATGAAAATTTATGTTTATTTTTGCAGTTCTGACTTTCCGTATTTATATTGTATAGAATTTTGATAATAGAAACGTTATTAATAACATTTTTTAATGAATATGAGAAATTTTAAGGACATCACACACAATCGTTTTCATTTGAATGAAATCAAATTAATTTTAATAAAATAAATGTAATTTTAAGGAATGTTATATCATTATATTTAAATCATTTAAAACTTCAGAAACACTTTGGTTTAGATGATTTTAGTGTCGTTAAATATGTTTCACATTTTGATGTACATGAAAAATGTTTCCTTTTAAATAGGCTTGATTTTGTAATCAGAAGTATTCTGATAAAAGTTTTGCATATATAATCTTTGTTCCAAACAGTAAACCCGAGAGACAATTTAAATTTCACTTTAATATTATATTAGCTCCATATGTTCTTTCACTGTGACAAGTTATCAATGGAACAATGGTTATATGGTGAAGAAAGGAATCGTCCTCTTCTTCAAGTGGTGGGCTCAATTCCAGATTTAATCGAAAAATATTATAATGAGAGGGCATATGCACATTGAATGTTTCTCTGGGTTCAATGTTCTCCTGATAGTTTGGTGCTAAGAAAGACATGTCAGCCCATCGTCACAATATGATATAGTCATCAATGACATATCATATTGGCAACCTGCGCTGTATATAGTCTGACAAGGGACGAAGTCTCTTGTCAGATTGTCACTGTTGAGAATTACGTCGTGGTAGGCTGTATTTAGTGTTTTTAACCAGAAATACAGAGCTATAAGTATACCATGCTACAAACTAATCATTAGAATTTAGTTTCATAATTTTTTTTCGCCTATAAAAGGTGCTAAATATTTTTAATTGGTAATTTTTAATCTTGTGAGGTAGATGACACCAGAAATAGAGCCCACCTATGTAAACATACATTGACATCAAATCGATTGAGAAATATTGAAACCTATACATATAAAAGCCCTTCTGCTTTTTATTTAATTTTATTTTAATTATTTTTGCTTTTAAAATAATTCGAATTTTTGTCTTGTTCTGGTAATTTTTCTTTTCAATATGCATCGAGTGAGTTATAGAAAAGGAAACTATGAACATTTTGGTACTTACAGATTTGGAGGTTTTAAGTGCCACCAATCTACACCTAAAATTTTTGCCATGTAATTTAAAACTCTTTATTCAAAATCAAAGTTCCCAAAAGGATTT
>JAPDSC010060091.1:49681-77180 GCA_026290005.1 Latrodectus geometricus
AACAGTCTCTATTTTCTTACAACGGCTGATGTCACCATATGAGCTATGTTAAACAAAATTCTAAATGATGTCTCGCTGTCCCCCTATACCTTTTGTCCCTTCATTTAACACTGTCCCACCTTCTTTCAACTGTTTGTGTATGAACTCTTATATCAAGATCAATAAAATTGTCTTTATGATTAATTTTAGCTTGTAGGAATTCTTCTTTTTCAGTTCTATTTGTTTTATAACTTTTTCCAGGTGTCAGAATAAATTGTGCAACCAACTGCAATGCTTTCAATAATTTTATTAAAAAGGCTAGAGAGCCATTTCTATTAGAAACAGAGACAGCAAACGAATCTTTTATTTCTCTACATATACTGTCAAGCACTCAATGTTCGGGGAATACTCGACTGCAATTAATTTTACGCTTAATAAGTAAACTTTTATCTTCCACAATGCAATCTGGTCCATCTATCTTCTTGTTACGTTTATTCTCCATATCCAAGACCCATAATTCCCCCAAGTAATTGTTCCAACTTATAACTGTTTTATCCGATAAATCAAGTTGCTTTTCCCAAAATATAATCGATGTCAACTCCTTGCATCAGCAGTATATAAAGCTGAAAATAAAGTTTGATATCATGCAAATTAGTAAATTTCCTATTTTTGTTTTTAATATTTTGTTTTTAAAAAAATAAAAGTACATTATCTTCTTCAGTTTTTGATAAATACCAAAGACGCATTTTCGTAGCACTAAATGGTGTTAAAAATCGGCAAACAACAAGACAAAGAGGAATCTAAAAAATTACTGCTTGCGAACAACAGGATTGCTTTTTATTAGCTTATATATGAGAGCTAATTTTTCTGCTCTGGCGTTTATACGTAAATACCAAAATTTTCAATGAGCCCTGATGAAAGGAGTAAAAACTTATGACATGACAACAGTGGGACATAAAATAATATTATGTTGTTCGGATTTTGTTTCTTCCTAAGACAGAGGTAGCATTTCAAGTTGGAGGACATTGCGACCACTACATATTTAACATGTTCCAGGGTTCTTTAGCGAACACGACGGATCTTCGTTTGGGTCAGGGTTTGAACTTAGTACATTCCATTAATAACTAACGCCCTAATCAACCTATCCACATTGGGCGAGTAGGATGCATGTAGCTGCATATAAAATATTTCTGCTCCTAAATACGGCTAAATTAATTGCCGTATAATAAAAGTTCCCATAGATTGAAAAATGAAATGCACATTTAAAAAATCTTAAAACACACGATATGGATATATGTATGCTTATGTTATGAATATATGCTTGAAAGTGTTTCCTTAAAAGTGCTCTTTTAAATTATTTAGATAACTTACATTTAATTACAAGGATTAAAGCATTTTAAGGAACCAACAAAATATTTTTAAAAAGTCTTTAAGAGAGCTGAATAAAACAAATACACATTCTTGTTACACGATACATTTATTACATCTTAAGTACAAAAACATTAATTTATACGTTTTTCCACATTATTAAAAATATATATATTTTACATCAACATGCGAGACTTCCGCTACTCGTGATGATCAAAATAACCAATTGTTCTTTCTCTCTCCGATAGGGCTGATCCAACCTGTCTCTTTCCCTGGTAAGTAACGAAATCAAAAGTTTTAGTTCCCGTTAACTATCTGACTTTTACAAATACAAATTATCCTAAAACTAAAAAAACTTATAGAATTTAAATATAAATAAAATGTTTTCAATTTTTTGTAACAAAAGTTACAGATTATTTTAGAAACAATTTAACAAAGGTCAGTTTAGTTCTGAAGATTACTGGAATATGCATGCGCGTGTTATTTTCAATTGTGATTTTAAGCAAAATAAAAATTAAGCTTTGAAGGGAAACAAAAAGGAACTATATATGCAAATCCTTTAGAAGAGTTAAGACTAAATCACGAGACAATTAGAAAACCACAAATCGAAAAAAGTTTAAAAATGTTTTCAATAAGAATCATATGAATCTTTGAAAAGACACTGAAAAACATAAAGAAAATTCAATTTTAAAAGTTTTAAAAATAATTTAATTAAAATTAAGGAAAGTTAAGGAAATATATTGAGTAACACAGAGGTATAAAAAAATTCTCCCTTTTCATCAAAGGAAAAAAAAAAAAAAAAAAAAAGCGCGAGGAATTCATTTTTGTAAAGATTCTAAAAAATAAATCAACATACGGTTCTGAATGCTTTTGATGAAATGAAAAAATAGGTGAAAAAGCAATATTATTTTAAAAAAATAAATAAAAACGTAGAAAGCAAAATTTTCACGAAATACAGTGTGTCTACATCATTTTATATTGTTTTTACAGCTTCACATCTTGTGTAAAATTTAAGAAAATAATAATAATAGTAACTAAGAGAAATATAGTTAATAGACAAGAATTGTAGACAAGGAGTAAACTTAAACTTGTTTTAAAATTAAAATTTTAAAACAAGTTTAAACAACATTGGTAACCTAATTAAAATTCAAAAAGTGACTTACAGCCAGACGCTAAAAATACGCGTATTTTTATTAATTTATCTTAAATGAAGTGACTACAGGCGCTGTTTGAAAAATTTTTGACGATTCTATTTTACCGTAAGCAAAGAAAAGGTAGGAATATTTTCTTTTTATAAGTTTTATGTTTTTAGAAACTTCATTTATCGTCTGATATTTCGAATTTTTGCTTACATGCGAAATGGCAATGAAGAGACGTATACGTTGACACTTTTTTTGTGAAGAGGCATATTCTTAAAAAAGGGAAAATTTTTCCAAATGATTATTAAAAACAGTATTTTTCTGAAATTGCAAGGACTAAATTTTTAATACTTAAAAAAATTTGTAATTCAAAGGTATGTTTAAAACACAACTACTCAATTTCAATTGTAATTAAAAGTGTTAATTTTGATTTGTGAAACTTAAAAAGCCCCAAAAGGCTCTAATTGTCTTTTTTAGCGACTTATCTGAATGTAGAACACACTATGAAATGTTTTATAAAAATATTTATCGCAAAAAATAGAAAAATATAACAATAGATGAAGCTGGGGTCTAGATAAATGATTGCGACACAAAAAAATAATCAAATTATTACAAAAAAAGGAGAAAAATATTGATTACATTGCTCAAAGAATCAAGAAAAAAAATTTTTTTAAAGGATTTATGCTTTTTCAAAATTGCTGATTTGTTAAATACCCATATTTCTTAAAAAATAGAATAAAAAATGTTAGAAAATCATTGAATTCTAAATACTTTAAATAACATATTTTAACTCAAATTTTTTGATATGAAATTCTAGATCATCACCCACTGTACCATTGATCCGTTGAACAAATAATAAGTCCCTCATAAAAAATCAAAATTTTATTTTTCTAGAAAAAATGGGAAAAGAAATGGAAGTTAAAATGTTTCGAATAAATCTCCTGATGTATCACGGAGGGATTTTTGTGTGTTTAAAAGGAGTGAAGTAAAGAACCCTTCCGATATTACAAAGGTTTTATTAACATGAAAGTTACTCTATGTAGAATGTTAGTTAAGAACAAGAAGGCTATCAAATCGAACATTTAAATTACAAAATATTAGTGTAATGTTTTCAGTACACTTCATCAAAATTGTCAAACAGATGAGCGATCTGCCTCTTCCCTATGCAAGTTAAAAAGGTTTACCGAAAAATTCAAGTAAGAAATTTCTGTGGTTGAAGTAACAGTTAAAAGACACAGGGTGGCATTTTCTTATAAGGAACTAATAAATATAATATAAACAAAGGGTAAGTAATAAAAAAATAAATCTACTATTGGTTTTTAGCTTTTTAATATTTAACTTTTTATTATTATAGTATTAAAATGGAAAAGTTAAATAACTGAAATAGAAAGAATTGTAATCGAAAAATTGTAATCAAATTGAAGTGCGGTGGCGTAGCAGTTTGGACATCTAGCTGGTCAAGGTAGACTCAGCCTTTCATGTGAGTAAATAAATCTGAGCACCAAGCATGGTTGGGAATTAAACACTGGTGGTTTCGCGTTAGGCTGGCCACCTAATTGGAACACCCCAGAGATCTTGGTCAAGGAAACAGATATTGCCACTGCAGGCCTTGGTCCTATGTCGGGTTGTCGGGCAAAGGGTTTAGTTTAATTTATGTATATATTTATAAACAAATTTACTTTACAAATATAAATTATTAGTTGTTATAATATTCAGGAATAATTTTTTAGTTGTAAGAAAAGTATTAAAATAAAGAAACAAAAAGAAATGAAAAACACTTTTTTTTTCTTTTAACGACTAAAATTAATTCATTCAAAAGAGAAAAATTTAAATCCTTTCCAAAATATTAAACATTCTAAAATCCTATTTTCTTTATATATTTCCCTTATTAAATATTTACAAATTTCCAAAATAGAAGCAAAATGGAAATTTGCGGTAAAAAGCTTACGATTACTTATGAATTAAAAACGAAATATTTGGCGACAGATCGGTTGCATCCTATTAGAAATGATTGAGAAACGCGATATTCGCCTACGGAATAAAACAATGCAACTGGAAGTTAATTTAAATCTATTAATAGCTGCATCCCAAAATAGTACGTTCAATCCTTTGCGTAATGGGAAAATAAAGAAACCGTTGAGAAATAACATTTAATCCCATTTTACGCTTGCTTCTCCATGTTCGCTTGCATTAAACTCCATCAAATGTGGTGAATGGGAATTTCAGGAAACAAAGACTAATTTCCATGAGGTGGAAAGACAGTTCGATTGTCTAGAAATGTCAAATATTTACGAGAATTTCATTTCGATTATTTTTCTCATGTGTTTGCTTATAAAATGTAATACTTTTTTTACATTTAAAATTAGCTGTCATTTGCACGTGACGTTTCAAAACTGGCAGGAAAGCTTTTATATTCCATGCATGATAAATTTCTGTACTGCTGCAATCTTGAAAAATAAATTTAATTTTAAGAATACATAGTTTTCTTTTCTAGATATATATGTATATTTTAATGTAAACATGTATGTATGTGTACTTTATTTTTTTGCATGTATATTTCTCTCTCTCTCTCTCTCTCTCTCTCTCTCTCTCTATATATATATATATATATATATATATATATATATAATACGGAAAAACTTCATAACCTCTAATAATATTTTTAAGATTGCGCTTTCGACAATTTGAATTTCGATGAAAAATGACTCGTTTTTTAATTAAATTTCTTACAAATTTATAATTTATAACATTATTTATAAATTATAAATAATTTTTAAAATATTTATATAATTCCTATTTTATTTAAATGTTTTTGTCTCTCACCCTCTGTGTAAAAATATTCTCTTTTAAGTGTATACTAAGATCACAGTATTTAATTACATGAAATTTCTTATTTATTTATAATATTATTACTTTGGATTTGTTGGAAAATGATATAATTTAGAAGGGAAATGGAATTTTTCAGTTTGAAAATATTTTGAATTAAAAGTTTAAAAGTATAGGAAAAGTTATTTGTGAGATAGAATTCCATTAATTTGCAATACAGTTTTCACATTAAAATCAACATAAACAAATTTTAAATTACTTGTTGACAAAATATCATTTCATCCGAAAAATAGTACGATCCAAGTTTTGTAATAAAGTAAAACTTAGTTTTGATGTTTTTCATAATTATATAAAAATATGATTTTAAAAGCTGCAAAATTCGTTTATTTAAATTTTTAAATAATTCTTAAGAAATTAGTTTTAATTCTTGAGTCTTCTAACCATAAAGATATAAGATTTCTCTTTAATTATCTAATTACTTAATTATAATTGTGATCATTTGGAAAATTTAATGCAAGGGAATATTGAAATAATTTCTGCATTAAGCATAATGTTTAAAATTTAATTTAATAAATTATTCATTTACTTGGAAGAGTTTTATTAAAGCCTACCGTCGTTATACTAACAATGTTCTTTCAAAGTCTTTATATCCCAAGGCTGAAAGGGTAGATAAAACAAAGAATTAAGAATGGAGGTTTGCCTATTATTGTATTTTATTGCTCTACAGCTTCAATTCCCCTGTGAATTTTGCGTGAAGGAATCGAATCATATAATTCTAAACAGTGATGAACGAAACGTAATCCTCCATTCTTCATTGAGATATTAATGTAAAATTGTGGTGGAGGATATTGATTCTGGATTGAACGTTCAAAATTAGACTCTAGTTGGTTTCATTATAGTGAAATAGGGAGACTGTGTTACCAGAAGAGACACTGCTGGGTATATTGGTTCTGGATTGAATACTCAAAATTAGTTGATTTTATTAAAGTGAGTTGGGAGACTGTGAGTGAGATAAGGACGTTATCTTAGTATTCATGAAGCCATGATTCTGAGAGTCCCATTGCATGAAAAATATTATCTTCTTTTAAATTTTATCTCCTTCAGGAAATAAGGTATGCATCGTAAGAAGAACCTGATAAGCTTAAACTTCTACATAATTCTCCCCAGTCATCCTCTTTCCTTTCAGATTGGTCAAGCAAAAAATTTCGACATGGCTGTCAATGTTCACTTTCGTATTAGACACTTGGCAGACTATATAAACGATGTTGGAAACTAGCATCAGCTACAATCATGACGTTGTACTGATATACTCAAAATACGTACCCGTCAAAACACGTTATAAGAAAAAGCGTGAAAGATGATTCCACTGGCTTTATAATTATCTTCCACTTGTCAAATCATTAGGTGCATGGCAGCAATGTAAATGATCTCGGATACTAAAATCTGTGATGGATGGTATAAGAGTTGTAACGCTGTACCATTAATGTTTTGTTTATAAACATGACTGCTAATGGTAATTCTTGATAGAGGAGTATTCGTATAATAATATAATGAATGAGCACTTTGGCTGCGGTTGTTTTCTCACTTTTAAATTTTATTCAGTACGTGCCGTTCTCTTCGTGTTAGTTTCTTCTTTCATCCAGTATTTTGCTTCAAAGATCTTATTTTTTCTGCACAAACTAGTTACATTGTTCTGATTTCCCAAACCGTAACTATCGAAAAATTTAAAGGATTATTTCGAACATAATTGTTCCATCTTGTCGAAAACTCACTGAAAAGTCTAAAAGCCTGCCATTTTAAGTTTTGCATAAAAAAAATTGAAAACAAGTATATAATTTTAATAAAGCTGTCTCTGTCTCATAATACTGTGATAGAAGAGTTTTATATTTAAAAAAAATGGTTGGCAAGACTATACTTTATATATATATATATGGTTATGAAATATATTTTTATGGATAAAAATTATTTCATAACTGCTGTATAAATATCTATCTATTTATGCTAATTATACCACATCACATTATTTCTTTGGTTACATAATAGTGACCTTTGAAATAGATGCTTATATATATATATATATATATATATATATATATATATATATATATATAATGCACACATTAATTTCCTTAAATTCTTGATTATACTTATTTTTTGTTATTGTTCATTAAGTAAAAAATTATCTAATACTTAATTCCTAAATAAAATACTATTAAAAACTAGCCATAACTGAATTGTTTTTGTTATTATGTCCGTATCATAATTTTTAATTACATATGTATGTTTTTATTAAAAAGAAAATGAGTGTTTTTAATTTGATGTTGTTTCTTTGGTAGATGAAAGATTGTTAGATGAAATGTGCCTCATTAAAATTATGTGAATTTTTTAAGATATGTTGAATATTTATTTCTATCCCAAAGGTTTCATGATATTAAGTGTCAATTTATGTTAATGTTTATGTCTGCATTTCTTTAATAAGAAAAAGAATAGTCCCTTAGGAATTGGTTGAACTGTTTAGCCACTCATTTTAATGAAATTGTTTTGTTAATTATATTTTTGGCACCTACTTCAGTAGCTTTCACCGTCTCAAACAGTAAAACCAGTAAACACTGTCTCGAAAGATATTTTACAAACGCATCATTAAAAATTTTAACTTCATAATACATATTTTAATTATTATATTCTATTTTTGGTTAACCTATTTTAAGCACATATCTCTAAAAATTACCAGTTATATTTTAAAATAAATGGAACTTTAAAAATCACTCAGCTTGTTTTATTTCTTATTCAAAATGCAGATAAAAATGTATGCGAGGATCAGCAATACCCTGGATACATAATTAAAACTCAATTTTTCTAAGGGCAGCATGAAGGAGAAATTTCTTACAAAAACGACCTCTTGAGAATTTAAATATATACCGCACAACTAATTAATTATTTAAAAAAATATTATTTTTGTGACTTAAGTTATTACGCAAGATATTTCATTATGAATTTTGAAAATGCTGCCTGTTATTTTCTTTAAGGAATATGTTTGAAAACGGTTAAAGGTTTTAGAATTAATAAAATATAAAAATTAAACTGTTATTCAATTTTAGTTTGCTAACATCTGTTTTATTTATTTTTCAAATATTTGGTATAAGAATTTAGTTTCACAGTTTAAGTACATGCTTAATTTTATAGATATTTTTTATTTCCTTATTAATTTGATATTCCACTTTCATTGAGAATTAATTTGTTTTGTTGAACGCTTGTAAATTTACATGACAAAAATATTTCAAACTGTTGTAGAAAATGTTTTCAAAAGAAGAAATTCAAAATATCATCAAAAATACAGGCATATTAAGAGTTTTAGAAAGAAAGCTATGTCTCGAGAGGCATTTTATAGAACTGCATCATTTTTCTTTGTTAAATTTGAAAGCAATATAAAAGATTATTAATATAAAATGAATAGAGGAATATGAGTTTAATATCTAAAATATTATGTTTCAATCAAACAGAGACGTATAGAAAATGATTCATGAAGTGGGAAAAAATTATAATGCATCAAAAATGAGAACTTTTTTTTTATTTTACTTTCAATAAAAATCACTATTTTTTAGGTAATAAAACTGTTTTAATTTTTTTTTGATATAACTATAACATCAATGAATAATATATGTAAATTTTATATTTTGATTTAATTTATCTTTAATTTTCTGCTAGAAAAAGAGTCTAAAATAAAAATACCAAAAGAAGAAAAAATAAACTAGAATAAAAAAAATGCATAATATATTACCTCATATTTGAAACATCATAGTGGTTAACCCCATAGTCGATGGAGATTGTAAAGATTTAAAAAATATTATATTACTTTTGGGAATAATTTTTCTTATAAAATCATGAATATGTTCATGGTCACAAAGAATGAAATAAAAAAAAAACTTCCAAATACATATTTCGCAATGGTACATGCAAAAAACTGAACTGCGAAACTCATTTTTCTTTGTTTAGCAGTAACAGAGTTCTAAGATGATTTCTCTAATCCAAAATTTATATGTTTTCGTTTATATTTTATTTTTTGCTTACTCAATAATTTCCAAGTGGTTCCAAATCGTTGCACACCATTTAAATTTCCTTATTTTGAAGAAATTGCTTTATTTATTTTGATACTTTGAAACCATTCTCTTTCAATATATAAGAGAGAGTTTCGGTTGGCAAGCCTCGGTATTCAGTCCTTTTATAATTTACATATTAGGTTGTGGAAAAAATCCATTATTTTTAGAAAAATTTTGTGTAATCAGTTTCAGATTCACTATGTGTAAAGGTTTAAAATTGTTTTAAGGTTCATCTTCAAGTCTTGGGCGATGCTACACTGCTAGCATGTTGTCAACTTTGATCATGTCTGATATTTTACCGACATTTTTGACGGTGATGTACCCGTGCTAGGTGCATCTTTAACACCAAAAATACTTGAAGCTATTAGATGAATTTAAAATTGCACATAAATTGCTGTTAGAGTGTTGGAAATACCATTGAAATTTTTAGCCGCCTGGCTTGCATTTTCATCTTTATCAAAGAAGAACTGTAAAATGACCGGATTTCCTTCGTGATGATTTCCATTTTCAACACCCTATAAATCACCTGAATGGATTAAAAACATAAACAGCAAAGGAATTTTTGAGTGCGAAATGTCGCAGTTCCAACGAGCACAATTCTGAAATTTTTTCATCAATACTTTACAAGATATCGATGACTATTGTGATCTACAGAAAAAAATAATAGATTTCTTTTTCCCATAATACTTTATATGAAAAATATTATGACATTTTTATAAATTATATTCAAAATATAGGGAATACAAGAATATTTTTCTTATTAAATATTTCTTATTTTTAACTACTATTTCCGATAATGTTGCTTAGGAAGAACCCCTTAGAAAATATTGCCAGGAAATGAAAGCTTCTGTGTATTTGTATTTTCTTTATACTCGCCATTTACCATGCCGTAAATTTTTTTTATACCTTTATACATTAAATACATAAACAGGTACAGCTCAGGATTTCTCAGTGCCTTAAATTCATGTTGGCGAAAACGTTTTATACATATATTATATCATTTGTTAATGGAATCGTTCTTCATATCTAAATAAAAAATGTAAAAAAAAATATTATTTTCTATTATAATTTTTATAACTATTATAATCTTTATTCAGAAACATATATTTATTTCAAGAAGAAAATTAGTGTATTTTATATTATACAGAATAAAAGTATGTATTTCATGCGATATACCGAATACTTCTTGCGGTACGTAGATTTTGATTGATATTAATCATGCTGCATGTATTCCTTCTTTTCATTTTAATTCTCATAATATAATTTGAGAAATGTTTCTCATAGGTAGTCATAAATGTGTGGCAGTATTCATCATTTTTAAGTTATCCTTGAATTAGCTGTTTTAAATTCATATCAAGCATACACATTAAAAGATAATTCATATTTCAGAATGGAATAAAATTTTAAAAAATACTGACAGATTTTTTATTTATAACATTAAACTGTGATAAAAAAAGTTCAGACTTGTCATATTATTTCCTTAAAAAGCAAATTAGAATCCGAAATCTGGCAAGTTTTCTGCAGATGAAACTGAAAAAGAAAATTTTTTGTAGGTGCGACCACCCCTTGAGAAGTTAATTACATACTGCACACCTAATTAAGAGGCTTTTCTCACATTATGACGCTTTATGTTGTTACGCAAGAGATTTATTACGAACATTAAAAATACTGTCGTTTTTTTTAAACCAGTGATTTTGACAACCATTTGGAGCAGTAGAAATAACAAAAGTATATGGAATCAGAAACGTAATCTATTTTTCTGATTCCTCAACATTTATGACGTTCATTTGCTCTGTATTAAGAATAAAAAATTCAGCGTTTTTAAAAATATTTTTATTAATTTTTTGCCATCTTATTTATTTCTTAATTAAACTATTTAAAATTTGCATCGACAGTCAATTTATATTGTTTAACGTTGTGCAAATTTATTTTCCAAAATGCATTTCATATCTTAATTTTTAAAAAGTTAAACACTCACTCAAATGAGAAGCCGTGGTTGTCTTTCTGATTAGGGCATCTTTTTCCATAACATGAAGGCAATTAGTTCGAATTCTAGTTGTTCGAATTCCTAGGTGACCAAGGCACGGAGTCGTGGTCGCAGTGTCCTCCAAGTGAAATGATACCTCTGGTAGTGGCAGGTCAAGAATTCAGGGATCTCCTACTTTGTTCTTGCTTTTAAATTACGAAGACCTGGTTGCTTCTATCTAACTGGTAAAGCCCAGCTAGGGACAGATGCATGATAGTGCAACAACACACTCAAATGATAAAAATTGTCACTATTATTTGTAATAAATTAATGAATGAAAGACAGCTCAATTTAATGTAAAGATAATGAGATAAATAATGTAAAGGAAGATATTTCTGATCAACATAAATAAGTTTTATCTGAATTTAAAGACATTTATATTTTTAAATATTTTTTAGTGTGACTTTTAACATTTTTATTAAGTATAAGTGTTTTATCTTGAAACTATTGACAATTATAATTATAATTGATAATTATTGAATTAATTATTATAATTAATTATTGAATTAATAATTATAATTGATAATTCTTGATTTATATTGATAGTTAATGCGTTAATTGCATTCACATTGATAATGAATATGTGGGCATATATATAATTAGTGGATTAAACTCTCCAATTTTCGGGGGGAAATTACGATTAGGAAGAAAACGATATTTATCAATATTTAACAACATTTTCCGTTTTATTTAATGTTGTTTTGTGACTCAGAAACGGGATCTCACGTATAGATAATCTAAGAAATCCAATGATACATAGAACTTTAAAAATAGTTTCCTTAATTTTGAAATTCTCTCCTTTAAATATTGAATTTTTTTTATACGCTTTCACATACGTCGAGACTTTTTTTTATACATTTCCAATGCATTTCTGAGCCTTGGTGTATTTGCAGAAACCAAAGATATGTTGTAAAACTTGAAGAAAACTAATAAATGTCGTTTTGTTTTGCAAAATTATTAAGTTAATATAGATTAACTGGGGAATCTCTAAGGTTTTAGGTTAAAATAGTTTTTTACTTGCAACGTTATGCACATTGATAACGATTTTAAGAGGAATTGAAAGAATCTAACACTTCTGTTCTGGCAGAGTTTCGAAAGGTTGGGTTTCAGGGATGAAGTAACATTACAGTGAAATCTAACCTGAGTTGATTATGTTTAAATTAACTATAAATCTTGTGTGTAATAAAAATGCGATCAAAAGAAACATAGCCTAAAACATAACGTATGTAGCCAGAGACGAACTCGTAATATAAATTTCAGTTGGATCCTAGCAGTATCTATACTTTTGGCGCAAATAAACTTAGTTGGCTATAAATTTCATCAGTCTTAGTAATCTACTTTGATACTCTAGATATGATAAACCTAATTATTTCTGAAATTCTAAGTTATTTCAGCATTTTGTTCTGCCTTGGCAATTTTTTTTCAATTTGCCACCAAGTTTGTTTACTCTCCATGATTTCAACTAAATTTCATTTCCTTCTGTGTTCAGAAAAATAATCTCATTTCTATAGATACCAGATAGGCTATAAGAATTCTACTACATTTTATTGAAAAATATTACTAATTAGTAATCCTAATTAGAATTCTTCAAATTTTATAAAAATATTTTCCAAATTATTTCTGACTGTGAAAATATAAAATAAATTTACGAAAAACAAGAAAAGATTTAATCTTTAAAAAAAAACATTTATTAAATTCATTGTGTTTTTAAATAAATATTCAATACGAATAGTAAAAAGAAATGATTCAGAAAGAACAAAAATAAGAGTTTAAAATATAAAATAACATTCCAAATTTAAAGGCTCTGTTAGAGATAAAAATAAAACAAGAAATGTGCATGGGAGAATAAATTATTTAGCGCCAAGGAAAAATGAAACATTTTTACTTTCATTAAAAGACAGTTTTCTTAGATCATAAAATTTCCACTCGTATTTACTAATTCTTTAGTAAAAAGTAAATAATAAAGTTGAGTATCCTATTTTATTTAGTTTTTGAACTTTCACATTCACAACCGTTAAAACATTTATAGAATTTCTTTCTCTTGAACAATCTCTTGGAATGAATTGTTAATAACGAATATATATGCGATTTTTCCTATAGCATTAGCATTCAATTTTTGTATACTAAGATTTAAAACTTCATCATATGAAAAAATATCTTACTTGTTTTTATTAATTGGAATTAAATTACTATTATTATTTAATGATATTCTTTGATACAATTTATAAAAATAAATTTAGCATAAAAATGTTTGTGAAATATTTAAAAAATAAGTTAAAAAAAACAAGGATTTTCCCGCATGACACATAATTAACACCTACTATCCATGAAAATTTCTTTTGGGAGTTGTTGTTGTTTCTATTGACACTTGGCAATGCCAAGACCGCCCGACAAGATGCAAATGAAGTAGGAGGGAGAGCGTCTTCCGTTTTTGAATAGAGCACCCTAATACGAAGGTGGAAGTACGACTTTTGGCTCATAGATGGCAGCACCATCTGAATCTTTCAGTTTAGAAATTGAAACCAATGAAAACCCAAAGCCTGGCTAAAACCACCCCCAGAGATATTAATTTGGAATGGGAACATGGAGGACATTGAAACCCGACAGATTTTAAGTGCCCCAGTTGTCATTAGTGAACACGAAGGATCTTCGGCTAAAACGAGATTCTAACTCACTACCTTTTGGTAAGGAGAACGACGCCCTAACCAACCCGGCCACCGCTGCCTCTCTTTTAGGGGTGATACAACTGAACTAGCTGCTGATATGGTTAACTCTGTGACCTAAGACTCAACAGTTTATGGGTTCTAATCCCATCTTGGGATTGCATGTGTTTAGAAGTTCGGTATCCACTTTAAGCCGTAGGTCTAATTAGTTTAATCTAATCCAGTAGGTCTAATCCCAGTTTAATTATTCCACTGGTGCAAAAAGTGATCATAGCGCGACAAACTAATCAAATCAGTTATTATAAGAGTTTTTAACTGTAATAATAGCAGTATTACAGTTAAAACTCTTATAATAACTTACGACTGTAGTTCTGTTCACACATGTTATCAGAGTAGATGCTGATATAGTTATCTCTAGTTTTCTCATGATATGATCTAGTTTCCTCCTTTGAAGCATGTGAATGCAGCCCACAACTTGTGAGACATTTTCACAGGGAGCAAAGTGATAAAATGAAATAGATGATCAAATAGCCTTCTAAGCTTTTAGTTGTTATTTTTTTCTGTATGATATTAACATTCTTACTAGTTCATATGTTTGCCTTCATCTGCCACATTGACTGCAAAAAAGTGCGGATTTTTTTTTTAAATGAATATTTTATAGTCAATTACAAATAATACTGAACGGTGTGGCGTTTCATCTTTTTTCATGCATATCTTCAGTCTGGGTGCTTGGAACTTTTCCGGGTTATATTTTTTCCGAAAGTGAATATATCTCTCTGTCCAGAAAAAAAAATCTTCCGGATAAGGAATAAGTGGTAGTTAATCATATAACTAAAAATTATTTTTTAGCTTAGCCAATTTTCAGTAATTTGGTAGCTCTTAAATTTAATAAAAGAAGAGCGTAAAAAATTCTGTGTATCGGATTTGTACTATGTGCATCCTCATGTAGTTTTTAAAAATTTCTGTGCTATCTTCCTAATCTTTTAAAATATTATAAATAAAAATAAAAAAAATTAAGTTTTTAACACGTTTAGAATAAAATGTGAAAATTGTTTTTATATACAGTTCCCAACATTTAGTTTCAAATATCAAAAATAAATACATATAATTACATATAAATTTTATTTTTATCTTCATATATTTTATTTATATAATTTTTCCACTTATACTTAGTAAAATAAACTTCATTATATTTAAAATTGTAGTTTTTTACGCAGACCAATAAAAACACAATAGGAAGCATAAATTATATAATCGTGGTCCACGAAATTTACATAATTCTCATTGTGATTAGACTTAAGCAGAGAAGTTGTCGCTTACGCGTTACATTATTCTCATGTTATGTACAGAAATATATTTTGTTTAAAACCCGTTGGGAAAGAAAAGAATGGCATTTTTTATTATCTGCCAAACTTGGATCTTTGCAATCTTTCTGATCTTTGAAAATTATATACTATAATGTTTTTATGTTTGCTTAACGATATTAATATTACGTTCCTATCTTCTGTATTTTATGAAGGGGGTTGCTTGAGAGTTTTCTAGGTTTTTTCTTCGTGATACGAGAATTTTATCAAAAAAAAGTGTAGAAATTCAAAACTCAGTTTCAGTGTCAAAACGTTTTACAACAATTTTCGGACATTAAATAATTATTTATTAATGCCTCATTATAATCCGTAAGCATTCTAGTAAAAAAAGTAATTTGTTTGCTATCTTAAGGAATTTAACATATCTAAAATAAATACCTATTTTATAATTTTCCATTGGTATTAAATCATGCATTTTCTTATAATTCAAAATTTAATTTCTGTTATCTATGAATTCGAAGCCATCTATATAATTGATATTTTGATAGATAAAGCGTGTACTATATTATGGAAGAAACATAAATCATGCATTAAGAAAGTAGAGTAAAATGTAAGTTATGGCTTGAAGTTTATATTGACAACAGGAATTTAACATTAAATACTGATGACAAATGAGTTTTTATGATATTTTGGAATATCATACGAATTAATAAGTTAATGGAATACTTCTGATATGTAAGAGATAGCTTAAAACAAACGGGAAAAAAACTCATTTATAAATCAATCATTCCCTTTTAGTTTATATTTTTCAGCTAGTAGTTAAGTCATGCATGCATGATCTGCGTAATTTACTTAAACATTATCATTCGGAATTCAGATTACACATGCATAACAAAAAGCAGTCCTGAAAAATCTTAAAATGTTAAAAAAAAAAAGTTTACATATATGCACAGCTGTTTGATTGCTGTGAATGATTCTTTAAATATCAGTTTGATATGACAATTGTAAAATGAATGTTAGTAGTTCACAACATTCCATGATCTGCAATCGAAGAAAATGATTATTATATTGTAAAATTGATAACACCACACTGTTAGGTATGCATGAAAGATGGTATACAAAAAAACTGAACAAATTCGAGTTTTATCTATAGATTGTGCAATGAAACATTGCTTGGAGACAGCACACATATCATCTAAAGAGTAGTAAAATACCACAAAGACTTCTTTTATGATGTTGCACAGTACTAGAATGCTTCTATTTCTGTCTCCTTTAACGTTTTGGTAACGAATGCTACAACGGAGACCGTAACCATCATGTAATTTTTGTATTGTTTGTATTTTGCATCGATGTGGTTTTCATAGTGATATGAGTTTGTACTTCACTCATTAAATTCATGTGAATCTTAGAAATGAAGATTTGGGACAGCCAAATAGCAGGCTTTGAGAATGTGAATTATCGTATCATGACTTTTTTCACATGAGAAACGACCAGTTGTCATACATGCAGGGAAGAAATTCACCATAATGAATTAAAAAACTCTATCAATGAAGTTTGCAATATGATGCCACCTAGGAACAACAAACTCCACATTACTTGGTGCAAGTGGGTCATAAATCTTCTTGTATATTGCAGGGAAGACCATAGTGAATCAGAACATTTTATGAATGAGCCTGGCTATACGATTTCATCTATTGACAACATTCCATTACTTGGTAGTGATAGATAATAAATATACTTGTATATTGCATGTAAAAGATAAAATACACAGAATCAGACAATTAGAAAATTATATCAATGAATCTTGTGATATTATGTCCCTTACGGACAGAAAATTCTATCATTGAGACTTGACATATGTTATCTAGGGTTAGCAGACACCTCATTGCTTGACACTGATGGATCATAAATCTTTTTTGAACATTGGTTTAACTATATTATTATTATTTTCTTAAACGGTTCATCAATGCCAATTGCAACTTGAGCAATAAGTAAAAATTTCATGAGTATAGGATTCTATTACTGCGAAGTCATATTCATCTTTGTTTAAAATGAAATCACCTTTATCACACAATAATGGCCCGATTGACAATGAGTCCATGTTTTGGAGAAATACTGCTTCAGTTTGGACTGTAAAGATATATAAAATCTTTGTTATGTCTGGTAAGTAAAGTATCTATCACATTGTATCTTATTTTAGGTGTTATAGTTTGGAGCAATAAATAATATCCTGCTGATTCCAAACTGTGAAGATGCTGTGTAGTATATATTTCTCCAAATTCCTCTGACTTGAACTTATCTATGTTCCAGTTTAATACTTCATTCCTCAGCATCCATGCTGTGATATATTTCAGCAATTCACCCAAATATCACTTGCGAATACCTAACAACTTTTTGAAGGCGTGGGTAAAATTCTTCTATTTTCCTGGAATCATAAATTCATTCAACTGACTTCATCAGTTGGTTGATTTCTGACAAAAAGTCTGTCTAGGCTATGACTCCAAACAGAATTAAAATGAGATTTAGTTCTTCAGAAATACATTCATAATTCGTATGATAAAATGAGAAAAGCTGTATATATAACAGATGTATCTTTTTGTGTTATTGCGCTTCTATAAGATAAAAGACATCTTATAGTAACGGATGCATAAGATATTGGTTTCTGACATTATTTTAGTGCATTAAATAATCACTAAAAATAATGTTTTCAGTTTTATATGTTTTTGATAACATAAATTGCAATTTTATGTACTAATACTATAATTTTCCTCGTGAGGAAAGTTGTGTGATTTTTCCCAACGCTTTGGGAGCAAATATGATTTGAGATGTCCGTATAACGTCTAAATAATAAATTCGAATTCTAAAATATATTTTACTTAAAGTAAATAATTGAATAATGTTTACTCCTAAGCAAACACACACACACAAAGAAATTTGAGAAACATAATACAAATATCATCAACAGTGTCTAACTATAAAATTAGATGAATGTCTTCACATCTGGGATTCTTTATTGTTTGCATTTTTGTAGAATATGTTTACATTTCAAATTTACAAATACTTACTTTTCTGTTTGCTCATAAGAATATTTAATAATTCTGTGGAAAATAATATTATATCAATTCTAGATAAGAGGAGTAAAGTTACAAATTTATTAAAAATAAATATTTGATACGTGAAAAATAATTTCTTTTTACTATTCTGCTCTATCCTAGTTAAATGGATGGTTTCACGTTTTTCGTTATTTATTTTTGCACAAGGTATTATTACAGGAGATGATAATAAGCTTAGAAATTGGGATGGAGTTCTTATAAAATTTAAAATAAACATTTCCAGGATTGAAAATTGTATTTAATATAATAGAAAGTCCATGTTTTTGAAACAAATGTTATCAAAATTGGCATAACACAGATATGAATAAATTCATTAAAACTTAGTATATTTTTATTAAAAGTTAATTTATTTCATGATTAAAAATTATTGAATAAATAAAATATTTGTAGTTTTCTCATCACGAGGATTTTATTTTAAAATTCTCAAGATGTTTATTTTTAAAATTCTCAAGATGATTTTTTTTTTGTAACATAAAATCGTATCAAAATTTATTCATAATTTAATGATCCTTTACTAAAACTGTTTTTCTTGTGAATATATATATATATATATATATATATATATATAGGAAGTACAATACAAGATAAAATCTAATATGAAAAATTTTCAAAATGAAATATTAATAAATATATATTAAGTGCCTTAAATCACAGCGGAGAAAACCAGCTAAATATAAGAGTGTAACAAGAATATTAAAAAGAACGTTTTGAAAATCAAAAATGAAAAGACAAAATCGCAAATCAAAGATTATGAAATTGGACTTTTTTAATTCTTAATCTTTGATTTCCAGTTTTTGACTTGTTTGTTCTTCTGAGTTTAAAATGCATTTTGATATAAATGTATTTATAGACTAACCTGCTGTACTTTAGATTTTACGCAGAAATTTCTACATCGTCAAGCTAGTTTTGAAAATAAATACTTCAATTTTAGAATTTATATTACTGAAATACATAACTTATAATAGTTTACTGTCAAAATCTGAAGAAAACGCATAAATTAGCATTTTATATTTAGAGCAGGATTTTTAAAACTTGCATTAAGATTGCGAAATTGTAGAGTTCAAATACATTCTGCATTATCATTTCTTTTCATTCATTTGGTTTCATGAGTAACCAATAGGCGGAAAACTTTTAAAAACGATTTCAAATGAGAAAGTATGAAAAATTATGCGCAGTGGTCGTTCAGACGAAATATTTCCCAACCGCAGGAGTGATGTAGAGGTACTGCACAATAAAAACGAATTTCAGCAAGAAGTTTCGTTCCGCAAAGTACACCTGTCTCCTGATTTACATAGGAAATTATTTCCCTAAAAATTCGTGTGCTTTCAAACCATCTTTCTGTGACAAAAACTAAGGAAATCAAAAACTGCTTTCATTTAACAATTTATCTTAATTAATTACTATTAATTGATATTAGTTATTTATTGATAATTAATAACTATTTTGATTAATATAGAATATATTTGCAATAGATCTAAATTGATCAAAAATATAAATAAATATAGTATAAAATTTCAAATTTATGAATTAGTGAATAATATAATGAAAATAGGAAAAAAATAAAAATCAATAAATCATAATTAGTTAATTAAAACAATTTGTAATGCACATAGAACAGAAATTCATAACTCTGATTTGGATTTTTTAATACTATTAAAAAGGGAGTAATTAATTTACTTAATTTTTAGAATTATTTAAGTATGATATTTTTAATTATGATTTCTCGTTGGGTTATTAATTAAAATAATTATTTACTTTATTTTTTAATATATTTAATGATTTATCATCAATTTAATTTTTTAAATGACTAGTCAGAGTGTGATGAGTTATAATTATCAAATATTAATTAATTACTTTTAAGTAATCATATACAATCAATGGTACTAACCAAACTAATAGAGATTGTCTTTTCAGAATAATAAAGTAATTTGGAAACGAAGAATATTATCAATCAAAAATAAATCATAAAAGTAAAAGTCGGAATTTCAAAAGGGTTTTTATTTTATTGCAAAGTAATTAGGTTTACTAATTTTCAATTATATTATAATTCTTTTAAATTTCTAATTATTTGTAACAAATTAGTTTGTATCTGATCTTTCAATATACATGAAAAAATTATAATGTAAAATAAGTTATCAGTTAATTAATTTAACTTGATGTTTAGTAGTACATTTGTTGTACCTTCGGGTCCTGAGTGATATTCCTTTGTGGTTAGGAAGATAATTTTGTTCTCTCAAATGAAAAAAGTATTTATTAACTTAGTATATATTAATCTACACTTATTTTAATTAGTAGCATAGAATTGATTTAAAATAAAATGTTTATGTTGAACATTAGGATATATAATAGAAATAATAGTATATTATTAATTGTTACTCAAACAAATCAAATCAATTAATATTCAAATATGCAGATGAAGTTTACATAATAGATATAATAATTAATAACCAAATCCATTTTTATCAGATACTTTAACAGAAGTTGGTTAGTTTGTATAGATAGAAATCCATTATTTTATTTGCTGCATAAATTTTCTATGAATTTCGCTTAGACCGGCCAATGGCTGAGTGGTTACCGTTCCTGACTCCTGGGCTTTTGGTCCCGTGTTCGAATCCCGGCTTGATCATGGACGTTTCCTTTCTCTTTCTATGTATCTTTGTCTGTCTATCTTCTTCTGAGATGATGGATGAATGTGCTCCGCCCGATAAACGGGTTTGTGGTGGTGTATCTCTATGAGAAAAGAAACGGGAGATTTTTTCTCCTTCTTTTGAAATAGTCATCTATGCTTAATCGCTGGATACAAAAAAATAAATATAACAGAATTCCCATTCGTTTTAATGTTACACAATTTTTTAAAACATTAATAACAAATAGTATTATTTTTGGTTTTTGGAAAAGTATTTTAGTGTCGACATCGTATGTGTTTTCGTTTTCCTCAATAAGACGTGAATCGTAAATACATTAAAACGCAGATGAAAGTAATCACAAAATCAATATTCGACAACTTCAAAACTAAAGATGTTTTCGAATGTTTTATACATCATTTCATTTAATTCAACCTAATCTGTATACATTTCTTGCAACAAAATAGAGTTTTGAGCAATTTAAGTAAACATTAAATAATTGTAAATATTAATTAATATTGTTATTTTTCAGAATTGAAATTTTATCAAAATACATGTATACTTATTTCACTGTAAACTAAAGTTCCCATAATTCGATGTGATTGCCCACTAGTACACATAAAACTTATATTGTAATTACTGCTTCGAGTGCATTTGACTAGTGAGATTTGTTATCTGCTTATTTCAAAACAATATATTCTTCAAATAATTCAGTACTCAAAGGGTATTTGCTTTAAAAAAAATTAATAACAATAAAATAGATTTGGAATTGTGGATAAACAGGAAATGCGGAAACTTTATAGAAAATAAATCAAAACCAAACGAATAAAATCGAATCTATAAAAAGTATAGAAAACTAAATTTTGAGCTAAAATCTTTCATTGTATTGATTTTGGATTTTATTGTCTATAAAATCTATAATAGAATTGTTTGTGTTTCATTTTTTTAAAACTCAATCCATTCACAAAATAAAATGGTATTAAATCTACCTATATTGATTTTTTGAAAGATTTTAACAGCACCGATTTTAATATTTTTTTTTTACAGTATAGTATATTTGTTTTATTTAATGGATATGAATTTTTGAATTAATTTTAGGTGAATGTGGGTTTGTGTTTGCTGTTACCAAAACTAAGCTTACCTTTTGTAGTGATTTATTTCGTGAAATAAATTTATGACACACACAATTCACTTTTTATTGCAAAATAAACTTTTTATTAATAGTTAAACTATATACCGTAAGCAATAATTTATGTTAGTGTATTCTATTTTCTAATTTGATTTTAACACAAGTATTATGCACAACAACAGTTTTGATTCTATTTCTAAGCCGAGTATCCATAACCATTGCAAAATTTAATTTGGAAATATGCTTTCAGTTACTTTCAAATATTCCATAAAATTGCATTTTCTTCATGGAGCAATATATGTTCTTTGTTTAAATGAGATTTTTTTCTTCGAAAGCACTAAGATAAAGTTTTTAGAATGTCAAAAAAAAACTTTAAATACACTTGATAACGCTGTGTAACTATAAGCATACGTAAGAAACCGCCAATGCTTTAATCTTATTTTAATATACTGACAAATGCTGCTTTTTCATCTGTAACACGGTGGAAATGCACACACATATGTATATATATATATGCATGTATGTATTATATTATAAATGTTAAACTAAACTATACTGTATGAAACCTGTGCTTATGCAAGTGCAAAACGTATTTAGAATTATTTTACTTTAAAGCTTTTTTAATTTTCGAAAAGAAAAGCTTAATAATTATATCAACGATTTATTATGATGAATATTGTTACGGATTTGTGTTGCGTGTGTGAGTCGAATGTTCTCATCTAGACTTCGATCGAATAAATCTTGAATTCGATTCCCACATCAGCCTTTGAGATTGGAAAAGTTTTAGAATCTATATTTCGGAATTTTTGTGTCCTGTTCTAATTAGCGCTTGCGTCCACAAAATGACTTTTGAACAACAAATAAACCAAACGTATTATTTGTTTTATTTTAGGTGTATTTTGTTTTTTCATTGAAAAAAGTATTCTACACTGTTTATTGATGCAAGTTAAAACTACTGAAAGATGCGTAAGATAATTGAAACAAAAGCCCACATGTTCGAAAATTAAGTATAATCTGGAAGCTCACGGAAATCAAAAGCGAAAGTAAAAATACCACCTGCAGAACTATCACACATGTGATCAAGTATTATAAGAAAATTACAGGTAAGCACCGGATGACACCGAACCCCAATGACGAGAACGTAAGAGAGGAGTGCATAAGGACCTGTGACAATGAAGGAAACGTGTTTACAACCGGTACATACGCTCTAAGTGACACTACCGCATAGGTATGACACAGAAGATGAATGTGGATATTATTTTACGTGGTAAAATTATCGGCCACCTGGGATGCAGGTGTACGTTGATGTCTGTAGCTAAGGAACTTAGAATCACCCAAAGTGTCATCTCTAGGCTTTGATAATAATTCCAAGATGATGGAAATATCAGTGGATGTTACGGTATAGATCACTCCGAGTGAGAAAGCCGAATGATGACCGGTACTTGGCAGTAATTCTCAAAAGAAACAAACAGAGCACATCAGAAAACTTGTAGCGTCAACTGTCGTCGATCATGGGTAAGAAACTTTCAAAGCAAACTGTGTTTTCTTGAGAGGGAAAACCAAAAAATGTTTGAGACAGTATAGTCTATACGCTCGCAAGCATGTCAGATGTGTTCCGCCTACGGCAATTCACTGTAACCAGTGGTTGGCCTGGAGAAGGGAACATGCAATGTGGACACCGTCACAGGGGATTACGTTATGTTTTCCGACGAGTTGAAGCTTAGCTTGCATTCTAATGTACGTCAGACGTTGAGATGAAGTATGCCAGGTATCCTGTACCATTAGGACAGCTTCATTAAATGCCAACATTATGATGGTGCAATAGTGCTCGTTTAGAGAGATATTATTATAGGCTCCAAAACAGATTTGCATTATTTGGACTCCAAAACAAATCAGAACCAAATCAGACCAAATTTAGCAAGACATCATTACTGAAACAACATATTCGTATTTTTAAGGATACCATGGGCACTGAATTTGTATGCATGCATGACAATGCCGTCGTTACCGTTCGAACATCTTCACCGGCAACAACTGTCTTAAATAGGAAGGTATTACCCGGATGGAATATCCAGCATTTTCACCGGAATTGAATCCTATAGAGCATGTGTGGGACATATTTGGCAGATAATTCGCTGCCTATTAACCATCACCTACATCTATACCGTACCTTTGGAGTGTATTGTTTCCTGAGTGGTTTACTAGGCTCCAAGTTCAGCTTAATAATGCGATCCTCAGCTTGGCTTGGCGTTGATCGGTCTGTATTTCCTCTTATGGAAGATATGCTATGTATTAACCATTATACCAACAATATACTGTTTATTTTTGTATGAGTGATATGTGGTGTAAGTACTCCAAGGAGTTATAATCGTAGTTTGTATGCCTCGTATCATATATACACCATCTCTTTTGCTCTTTCTCATTTTTCAATACATGGACTTTATGAATAAATTAGTTTTTTTTTCTGCACCTTTAGTTGCCAGTTTCGGCATTTTCCTTAATTTATAGACATGTGTGTAATTTGCTATTTAAGAAATATGTACAAATCAGAAAAATGTTTATAATGGTGAACACAGAAACAAAGTAATTTTATTGGAAGAAAAATCGAAAATATTATGTATTTGCAGCGCTTGTTTCTTTGTTGTTCTATTTTCAATTTTTGTACACAAATTAGGCTTAATTTGACAGTGATTTACAGTTTAAAGTGTATCACTACAGATATCCACATCTAAGGAGAGAATTGAACCCATGAATCATAGAACAGAAGGACACATTGAAAAAGTAAAAGATATAACAATGTGGCCCAATATTTGCTTATGATATTTTGTTTTTTTATAAAATTTTTACCATACATTTTTTGTTTCTTCAAATAAATTATATTAAATGTAGATTTAAAATAATGTCTTTGTAAACATTCATTCTATCATTGTTTAATAAAAATTTATGTAAACTTTTAAATAAACAGCGACTAAATTTTTCGGTATTACTCAATGATGTGAAAAAATATGAAAATGTTATGAATTTGAAAAACATTTAAAATATATTTATCAAACTAAAGGAATATTATTCTTTGTATACATAGCCTTTTTCCCATAATTGGTTTCAAAAGTATATTGACAAACGGTATTTTCTCCAAATTGTTTGCTTTGATGTTTCCCTCAAATCAGGAAACTGTTTTCTCTCATACTTTTTCATATCCACTAAAAGTTTCTTCTAATAATGCAAACATGAATTGGGATTTCAGTACACACTTCTGGGATTATAGAATACAGGAAAAACTTGTCCTTCGTATTTTCTATTTCAAGAAACATTGATATGTCTTTTTAAATCATTTTTTTAGATAACTTGAATTAGTTGTATTATTTTATTGTGTTCTGAATATAATTGTTACATGTTCATAATTTACCTCTCTGTTTCTGATTTAGAATAAGATAATAATTTATAGAAACTATATGAGAGAAATTAATTATTATATTTTTACTATACCTTTGAGAACTATACAATAATTTTCAAAAGTATGTTACATATTGTTCATGAATTATTGGGCATAGAGTTTAATATATCAGAAAAAAATGCGGATAACACAAGGATTTTTATTGTCAAATATATTGCAAATAGGGAATTAAATATCCAAGAAACTTAGGAACACAGATTCTTTGAAATCAGTATCCAAAAAATCTATCTTTAAATTACACAATGGCATAGTTCTTTGACCGAAGTGGTCGATGTAAGATAACAAGTCTTGTTCACAACAACAAATAGGTATATTTTGCAGGTTAGAGCTCAGAAGATTATGCTGGCTATGCTAGTTATCAAAAATTTCCTATTACAAAAAAAAGTCCGTAGAATAACAACATATGGTTTGTGCATTATGAATTTCGTGGCATCTTGTATGAGACTAATGCCAATGCTGTTTCTTACCCGATCAGGACCTCACATAACCTCATTTGTATGGGTTTTGAAATACTTATTGGTTGATGATGTATTATGCATAACTGTTCTGAATTGTTGACAAAAATAACAAAAATTCAGGGATGAAACAAAAAAAATACTTATAGTCATGCAATAGGAATAAGTTAGACAAGTTTTACCAGCTTAAGCTACTAAAAGAAAATAAATATATTTCACTTTCTTGGAAAAATTGTGATTTGGAAAAAATATCGATATTTATTTTTTACTAAACTTTTTTCCAAATGATTTTTTGATCATGAAATTAAAATTTTAAGTTTTACTAGCTAGACAAATAAAATATAAATTGAATAATGTGTTGAGAGAATATTAGAAAACTGTCTATAATTACGAAGATATTACATAATGATACCCTTTTATCCGCATCTCAATGCACTTCCATCGGGAAACTATTGAGAAAAAGAAAATACCTCTTACAATAGGCTATAACAACACTTTCTAGAACGCCAAAAATAAAATGTAAACCCCAGTATTCTTTTAAAATAAAGAGATTGTATTATGGGAATAAGGAAGAGGTGAGTATCGAATGCAACGCATTGTTTCTCCACTCCAGTGTTTATGCACAGATGACCATTTAAAAAAAATTAAAATCCCAAACCTTCTTCCCTTTGAAGCAAGCAAAGTTTGGAAATTATTGTATCGCCGCCTAAGCTATTCACACAAGGTTCAAATATACTTTACTTTAAATTACAAATTCTAATCAAGGTTTAAAAATGAAGGCATAGCCTGTTATGAGTTTGACGGATACAGATGTAAGTTTTACTTACATTCCACGCTTCTCACGCTTTAATTTTGGTCATATTTGGTTTATTTTGGTGGATAAATAGAATATATATATATACATAAACAGCCATTTTGCCATTTTTGTATAGGGGTGGATATTTGAAAGTGTTTTGAGTTTCCTTTCTTGTGACATCAGAATACGACCTTCGTATCTATTAAAAGCCTTCCAGGAAGTCAATTTACACCATGTTGACAACACATAGTAGGCACTCTAATGATCGAAAGTCATATTATATATATATATATATATATATATATATATATATAAATATATATATATATATATATATATATATATATATATATATATATATATAGAGAGAGAGAGAGAGAGAGAGAGAGAGAGAGAGAGAGGAGAGAGAGAGTGTAATTTAAAGACTTTTCTTAACGTATAGCATTATCGCAAACAGGAAATTTTATAAAATGAAGGCACTGATTAACTTATTTATTTTAATGTTTCTAAGTGCAAAATTTTATTT
>JAPDSC010060093.1:0-13907 GCA_026290005.1 Latrodectus geometricus
TATATATATATATATATATATATATATATATATAATAACTTGCTTATGAAGACAGTAATTATAAAAAAAATTACTTGCAACCATACTCATTTTAATATGTGTTCTTTTGGAGATTTTGAAGCTTTAGAAAATATAAACAATATATAAAAAATAAATTAACATTTATTATTTATGTTGAAACTGATGGAGAATATATTTGTGATGAGCATTTTTTTGAAGAACATTATCTATTTTTATTTTGTCTAACAAAGTATTACATAATTATTTCAAGGATTACTCAATTTTTTCTCATAGGTAAAAATTTGTTCCATAGACAATTTGATCAAAATTAAAAAGCAAGTGTATCTCAATAATAGTTGCAAACATAATAGTATGTACATCGTTTGCAAAGTAGAATAATTTTTGATGCTTAGTATTTTTCTACTGATATAATTATATAAATAAATTTGATTTAAAAACACTTACTGAAGAAATATTCAAGAACAAAGATTGAAATCTTTCTGCATTTCATTCAACTTCATGTACGTACTAATGTGTCTGCTTCAAATATAACACAAATATTAAGAGCCAACAGAAATAATGGTTTTCTTTGTTGTCACTATAATTAATAATGTTTGCATATATTATCGATTTGAAAATTGAAGACATGTAAATTTGTAAAAATTTATGTTTTTACAATGCATTTATTTTTTATTAATTTTTATGTGTACTGAAGTATATTTAAAATGTAATAATAATCTGTAAATAATAAATATTTGTGATGTAAGGAAACATTTAAATAAAAATAAATAAACTGAAAACTTGTATCTTATTTAACGTTAATACATATTACTGATTCTTGAAAATGCACTTACAAACCTAAATAAGTCAAACAATTCTAAAATTAGATTATTACAATCCATTTATGATAATATTCTACTATAATATTATGCATATTTTAAAGTGGTATACGCATATTTTTTCTCGAGTCCCAGCCAGGCTGGCAATACGGGGTGCTCTACTCCACTTTTCCAACTGAACCATAATTTCTTAAGTAGTCCGACTTTCTTAGTACACACATGCCATATGTATCCGTTTATAGGGTAGGCAATCCCATCCGTACTCCATTCATACAAGGAAAGGACAAAGGCATGAGAGAGAGAAAGTACATCCAAGTCTAAACCAAGGTTTGAACCCAGGACCTCCATATCAGCAGTGAAATACGCTGACCACTAGACTTGTTGAGTGGCGTTATGCACCTAATAAGAGTAATAGAACGTGCTCTGATTCTTATATTTTAGTGAGGATGGTTAATTTTCATTTTTATTATTTTCAAAAAATGGTTGATTTTCTTTTAAATATCCCCTATCCCTTTTAAATTGCTTTTTAAAAAAATAATTAATGGGTGAGGGGGGAAAATTACATTTTTTGATATTCTGTATTTTAAAAATGGCTGATAGTTTTGGTCATACTTTTAAAACGCTTTGCTGATACCGGTTTGAATAAAAAAATGTATAGAGAATTTGATTTTGCTTTTAACTATCATAAAATTCAGTGGCAAGAAAAATATCACTTTTACACACATAACATAATAGGAAAGATTTTCAGCTTCCCATATTCATGTGAAAAAATTATCCTATTCATATTTGCAATGAATAACTTTATTTTGCAGCAAAAATCTTCATAAAAATAACTGTCAAATTGTATTTCTTGAATAAATTTAACTAGATTTTACATTAAGTAACTTATTGCAATGCCTGTAAATCAAATCTCAATAAAAAAAACTATATCTCCTTTGTCAGAGGATAAAAAAGCTGTCAGGTATCAAGGTCTTATCTTAGTCTTAAGGTATTAAATCTTAATCTTAAAGTGCAAATGTTATCTCTGAAGGTGCTGTAGAATGTCTATCATTATTCAATATTTATAAAAACTATTCGCGTAATACTTTAATTCCTGACCATGCAGGTGAATCTGCACTGTTTTCTAACAGTCTAACCTGATGAAGCAGTGCTAAAAACCATATTAAAAGCGGAATGTTATTTTGAATGATGTCTTGTTGGAGAAATAATAGTGTTTGAATCCTTGAAAAAATTAAAGGCCAGTTATTTTGCTTTCAATAGACATCATATTTTACTTAACTTATAATTTACAAGTTTTTCTATTGTAACCACAATATAATCGGTGAAATTGATCCTACATTTATTGCTATGAAACTACTCAGTTCTATATGAGAAATTTCTCAAGCAATTTTATTTTATCTGTTAGCAAAGATTCTTTTCAAGAACCAAAAATAGATTTTAAAATTTCGAAAACTTACGACCCCAAGAAAATTTTCAATATTTTGACAATTCTGCAGTGTAATGCCACCTTAATTATGATATTGAAAAAATGAAACAGCTGATTTTTAGGCAAGCACATAAAAGATAATTATACGGACCATTAATATTCATATGACGTGTATTGCCGAGGTAACCTAGTTCGTTAAGCCTCGTAATAGCAAGGTTGTGGGTTTGATTTTCTGCTAGTTACCGTCATGTTCGCCAATAGAAACTGGGATCATTAGTGAAAATATGTCGGGGTCGCAATATCCTTCCTGTCCTTATTCCAAAATAATACCTTTGTAGGTTGTAAGAGCCAGGTCTTGGATCTTCCCTGGTGTTCTATATCTCTTTTCAAAGACCCTGATGGTACTTCCATTTATGAGCCAAGTCGTACTTCCACCCTCGTTATTGGGTGCTTTGTTCAAAAACGGAAGACGATCTTTCTGACTTCATTCGCCCAGTCTCAGACGGACGGGCTTGCCTTCACCAAGTGTCATAAGTAACAATTACAATATATGACGTTTAACACAACAAAACTCTTAATTAAAACAATATAAGAATATATTTGTTTTCTACCTAAAGTTTAAAGAAAAAGATTTGAAATATCACTAATTCAAAGGATATTTTTCTAGTTTTTTAGTTATAGAATTACATTTTTTTTTTAACTAACTCGTGAGTCTGAATGCCTACAATTTTTTTTTAAAATTAATTATGAACTTAAACTTTTTTACTCTACTCTATAACTCTAGGCAGTGTTAGTATTAAGGAAATATAGTCGAATGCATTGCACTATTATATTAAAAATTGGAAAGCCAGATTAAGACTAATATCTTCATTGAGAAATGTATGTCAGTAATATAATGTATACATATATACTAGATAAATATCAATAAACTATTCTGAACTATGTCCATTAAAATTCAGTTATTCTTAAAAACAAGCAGTACGATTAAATGTTTTTTCAAATTTTGAACATAACGGAAGTGGGAAAAGTTCATCTTTCAAAGCCATGAATATAATTTATATTTCTTCCTAAAAACGCTAACAAATATTTCTAGATTTGCTCAGAAATGATTCAATTGAATATTTTCACTAATGATAAAGATAAGACAGAAAAAGTTTACACAAACAAATTTACTTTTTCTTTCTCGGAAACTGTGCTAGCTCAGTTGATTTAAATTTCTTTGGTAAATAATTTTATGCTGTAAAAATTAAATAAAAGGAAAAATACATGCAGTGATACATATACAAAAATTTCCTTGAAAAATAATTTTATTTTGTAGGAATTAAGTAAAAGGAAGAATATACAGAGCTATCGAAATTACATCTCTGTTACTCAAAGGTTACTAGTGGTCATTCTACTAGATCTAACAGGAAAATATTCGAATTGAAACTTTCAAGCATAAATTTGACATTTCTGAAAAAAAAAGTTCAAATTACTTATCAATGTTGTAGAACATCATCTGCGCACCGACATTTGGGTGGAACAATTTACTGCTGGCATTCACAACTACTGCACAATAAATCCTACTACGGCACTGTTGACTCTTTTCCTTTCTTTCCCAGGCAGAAGGCCTGACTGTCCTGACTTGTGTCAGAGAATAAACATACCATGGTGTTGTTCAGCACACGTCAATGTTTCTTCAGATGGTGATACGCTGACAGTTGAATATGATCATTCTCACTGTTCATATAGAACAATTTTACTAGCAGTATTCTCTCGGATAACGCCGGCATTCTGCAGTGTTCGTTTGATTCTTGTGGAAACGTCTTCCTTTTATCGTGCTTTTAATTTACATAAGTTGCTAAAGGATTTTGTTTCATAGCGTCATCTGGTAAATATATCATATTTTAGAAATCTCGAGCTCATTTTCTGAAGTCTTCCTCGAGTTTAAGATAAATATTTTACAAATAAAATTTCTTTTTAGCTTTATAATTGTATTCATATCTAACATAAGTTCTAGATAAACATAAATGACAAATAAAGAAATTTTTCTTTTTAATTGATGTCATATCTTATAAGCACAATGGATTCATATTAAAAAATGAGCCAAATACATACACTTGCATTTTTACGTTTTACGCCAGCAGACCTCCCTGTACCTAGCTCGAGATGAGCTTTACCAGTTTAGGTAGAGGTTGCTGGATAATTTATTTCATAGTTTTCATAGAAATGCAACTAGGGGCTGTTAAGCCCTTCTAAACTAAGAATAAACAAAAAGAAAAGTAAGTAAAAGAAACATTTACATGAGCTATAAAGGTTAAAAGTAACAGGTGCTCCATTAAGAGCATAGAAAGTCATAGTTCACTAGATGCATGGAAAATTATTTTGCTTGATTTTCTGACCATTTCTTTAATTAGTTAAAGTCGATTTCTTTTGTTAGGTAAGGTTCTTTCTGCCTTCTAAGTTTCTTCTGTTTTCATCCAAGTAAAAAGTTGCTCATGATCGATTAGGAAGTCCATTAGACTATTGAGCTTTTGTCTGGAATGTCGATTTTCTAAAACTTTCTTTTTCAAAAGAGTTTCCCATTGAGTTGTTGGAGCTGCCAAAAGCCAAGATATTGTAAGTGGACATGTTGTCAAGTAGTGAAGTGGACTTCCCTCTTCCCCACAAGTGCAGTAATGGGTTGCAGCTATATTAAATCGTTTAAAATAAGTAGGGAAGGGACCATGGCTAGTGAGGAAAAGAATCTCATTTCTGGACCAATACCGGGGATGCATAGAAACAGAAGGTTCTAAACCGAAGATGGAACGGCCTGTATTACCATTAATCCATTCTTTCTGCCAGTTCTTCATTACCCAGTTTCTGAGGGTGGATTTTATTGAGCATCGCGGAAGAGGTATAATTGTTTTTTGGTCATCTGACATAGCAGCATTTTTAGCAGCTTGGTCGGCTTTTTCGTTACCCTCAGTTCCCACATGGGCTTTGACCCAATTGATAGTGATGTGAGGAAAACTGATAAGATCATTTTGGATGGATCGCACTATAGGACTTCTACTGGTAGGGTTCAAAATTGACTTAATGCACGCTTGGCTGTCAGACCAAATAGTGACTGGAGATTGATGTTGCTTACTTTTATTAACGGCCTCTCTTAAAGCTAGAATTTCCGCTTGAAATACTGAATTTTCACCTCTGAGCTTGGCCTGCCAGACTGTTGTATAACCGTCCTTACCGAATGAAACTACGGCAGCTCCAACGTGATTTCCTGTTTTTGATCCGTCAGAGAAGATATTGATCTTGCCATCTTCAAAGGTTGGAACATTAGTTTCCTCATCAATTGAGATATGTGGTTCTAGATGAAAAATGCTTGGATGTGTTGAATCTGCTTTAATTTCAACTTCAATGTCTGATGATTGTGGGAGAGGAGGATCAAGGGAGGGAATTTGGTAACGTGTAAGGCGAATAAATTTTGCTTCTGCTTCTATTGTAAGGTTAAGTGGTGGGATTCCTGCTATTACTTGAAGTGCTGATGTTGGAGTTGTTTGAAATGCACCTGTGATGTTAAGGAGAAATTTCGCTGTATAGAATTTAGCTTCAAGGATAATTTGGAAGAGAGTGGAGTTCCCCAAATGGCAGCTCCATAAAGAAGCATTCTTTCCGTTACAGTTTTATATAACACTGTGCGGAATTTCTATGAATATCCCCACCGATTACCAGCAATTCTTTTAGGTTTTTCATAATGTTTAACGGCTTTATTTCCCTGTGTTATGATATGAGCTTTGAAATTTAACTTTTTATCAAACGTAATGCCCAGAAATTTGATGGTATCTGCTTTTTTCAATCGATGATCACCTAACAGAATTTGTGGCCCGCGCTGTAAGTTATCAATTAAGAGAAATTTGGTCTTCTCGTACGAGATCTCGAGGATGAAATCATCTGCCTATGATTTGAAAATACCAAGAGCTTTACTCGCTACTTTCCCAAGCTTCCTTTCCCTTCGTGCTGCCACCATGAAAGTGAAGTCGTCTGCAAAAGCTTGAAGGTGTACTGAGCTTTCTGTATCCAGATCTTTGCCTATGCTGGACCTATCGAAATTCAAGGGCATATCAGCTACTAAATTCCAGAGTATGGGACCACTGCAGGAGTCCTGAGGGCATCCAATGTTTTGTTCCTTTCTTGCTATGCCACTGTTAGTTGGTAAGATGACAGTTCGGTCTTCTAAATGGCTAATTAACATACACTTGCATTAACTATTATTCAATTTTTCTAAAATTATTTATTTCAGTTCAAATAATTACTTTAAAATAAATTATGAATAATAAAAGTAATGTAATGCACATATCACCCTTAAATATTTGGATAACTATGAAAATGTCATAAACAAGAAACCTATAAGAGGTAATGTTCACTATACTTGAATAAGGAGTAAGAAATCAATTCGCAATGCATCTCGATTTCGAAGTTAAACAAAAAAATTTATATTTTGAAAAATATATATATTTTAATTATCAAAAAGAAAAAAAAAGAAAAAAGTAAAATGAGGTAAAAGTTACCATGTTACCAAGATCCTTGTTTGTGTGATCAGCAGAATATTGGTAATAAATTCTAAATTCGTTTAGTCAGTGATAACCTCTTACCATTCATATTGTTAAAAGTTAGTATGAATAGAAGGTGATTCAAACATTCATCATTTGGAAAGGCGTAACATCTTTAAAGAGTAAGGGCTTTTATGATGATTTGAATCCATGGTGTCAATGTGTGTTCTATATGATGCTGCAAAAGGCATGCTCTACCAATATTTGTAAGTGTTAACAATTTTGATATCCAGTTTTGTCATAGATGAAACAGTGAACACAGTTATGCTTGTCATGCAGCATCAATTTTGTAAAAAGATTTTTATTTTGTAAAAAAAATTGTAAAGTTATTTTTAAGTAGATAATCCATGATACTGCAAACATCGTTGATCTGTTCATGATAAAATTTGCTTTTCATAGTACCCCTTTTGATGGATCAGGGTTCATTACTTCGTAATTTTACGTTCAATAAAAACGTTGAACGTAAAAAAAAAGCTTGGTACCATGTATATAACTGTTAGTGAAAGCTGTATGCTGAAAGCCATCACAGGCATCCACATATCTTTCATGAAACTATCGAGTTCTTATTTTTTTAACAATAATTGGATCTTGATGAAAGCATTCTTCAGTAGAGGGATTTGCTGATCAGAATTCTCTTGAATGACAATTTACTTTCAAAATAGGAAAAAAAAAAGAACATCTCATTTTGATAATGAACTATAACTTACTCCTGTCAAAATCGGAAAATTTTAGCAGATATATTTCCTTTGTCAAAAGCCATCGCAATAACAGTTCACTTTGAAAGATGCTTAAATACAATATATGAATGTGATAAACTAATTTTATAACTCTTTTTAAATACCTTGTGAGAGCACTAACCCGTATATTTTTCATGAATGTGTTGAAAAGCTAATAATTTTAATTGTAATATGAGTATATCATTTTGTTGTGAAATTTTATGGACATAGTGTGTTGTCGCCTCTTTGGGTAAGAGTATGATTTAGCTGCATATATATATATATATATATATATATATATATATATATATATATATATATATATATATATATATATATATATATCTTATGGTTATTTAAATTATCTTAATTAATACAAAAGACAGAATAGTAATTGTAGTTAATGGTTCCCAACAGTAATGAAAAATAGTCTCAAATTTCAGCTATAAATGAGGCAGAAGGTACAACTCTAACAAATAGCATTTCATTTCTGAAGCTATTTGATTTAAGAGAAATTGAATTAGTTACGTCAAAATTAAAATTTCAAATATGATAACTATTCATCACTATATTATGAACTGAAGTTTAAAATTATTTCCATAGTTTCAAAGTGTGTTATTTTGAGTAGTGATGACAGAGTGACTGGGTATTTAAGAAAATGAGTACCTGCTTTTGCGCTCGCCCCTTCACTGAAAGTAATAGCATTTTAAAATGCTGAAATGCTTGAATTTGAAATACATCTTCTACAAAGTGCTTAAAATAATTTATCACAAGTTCTAATGTTCCTGCTACCCCTAAAAGACTTAAATTAGGCAATCTGGTGGAAAGGAAAACTTTGTAAAATTACCGATTAAAAATGGAGATTAAGTGAACGTTGATAATATCATCCGCAGTAAATCTTCAAGAGTGGTAGTATATATTAAAATGGTAGAACCATTTCTGGGAATTACTGCGTTATTTTAAAAGGATCGTGAACTTTTAAGCGATGCTTTATTTTGTAAAATGGGTCTTTGAAGGGAAATCCTGTCTTCAAAAAGAGAATTACTCAATATGATGAATAATTTACCGGCTAGTAATTATGACCAATTATTTGCAGTTAAACTATTTTTTCGTTTTCAATTGTTTTATAAAATAATATTTCAAAATATAACAATATTCAAGAAAAATGAGATTCATATATTTTAATGACCTATAGTTTATACTATAATAAAAAGTACAATTTACTGATATAGCAAAAAACATTCACTACCATTTTAAGAATTTGAGATATATGATTATTAAAAAATGTGTAGATTTATCCATGAAGTAGTTTACATTTAATGGTATACAAATTAATAAACTTTTATGTAAGTATATTTATTATAAGCAAAATTTTAAATATGGTTAAACAAAATATATCCTATATACTGTATATATATTGTATATACTTTATTTTAGTAAATACTGGTCTAAAATAAATTTAGTGGCACGACAGTAAGTAGACCTTGACACCGAATTCCCTCGGTGTCAAAGTCTACAATGTTAATATCTGTTTTCTTGAGGGAGAACTCTCTAAGGCGAAGCATACGTCACTGTTAAGGGTGATCAACTTAATAGAAAATATCTGTGTTTCATTTCCATACTTGCTTGTTAAATCGTTTCGATCCACAAAATGGGTGAAAAGCTGAGCCAACCTTGACCAGCCCAAAGATTGTACTTCAGACCGGTGCTTTGGAAGAGTATAGCGCTAACACTGTGCCACCTTGTTTCTTCAAGTAAATACACCTAGGTATATAAAGTAAATACACATATGTATAAAATAAATACATATCTTTGAGTAAATACACATATGTATAAAAATAAGTAATTTGATATTCAGAAAAAAACGCATTATTTGCTTTTTAATTTATTCACAAATTTTTTTAATTAACATTAAAACTGTGAAGTAAAACTTAACTTGAATTATAAAATTAGCTTCATAGATGTTTTTCACATTAATCTTAATTACAATTATTATTATTAGGTTCACATTATTTATTAACATTGATATGAAAAATACTTTTTATATATTTGATTAAGCTGCTGTTATATAGCTTTTAAAATTAAAAAACTAGTTTAAACATATCAAAAAAATTAAATTTTTAATTCAACACATAGTCGTACTCTGATGCAGGCCTAAAAAAATCCCCGCCCCCGTTATTTCTAATTAACTTGGAAATTAAATATTCTACTAAATCATGTTTTCTACTTTTGAAACAAATATATAAATATATATGTACACATCTCAAAAATTTTTATCCCTTTACCGAGCTGCACATATTTCAAAATATTTTTTTCACATAATAAATATATAAATTTAATTTTCTATTGGTGGCATATTAATATTTCATTTGCAATAAGAGAAATGTATTTAAAGTAGTTAATGAATTTAAAAAAATTAATATTAAGTGTCATTGGTTTATTGCTAAAATTTCTCAAAATAATTTTATATTTTTGATTATTTTGGACAATGGTACTTTATTAATAATCAAATTAAAATTCCTCAACAAGATTGTTTTTAATTTATGATTTCTAGTAAAAGTAAAAATGAAATTTATTTTTCTAGAAATGAAAAAAAAATGTACTAGTTTATGATTCATTAAATGAGAATATTATTACATTGAAGAAGGAAAGGCATAAATAAAATGTTTATTATATATTTCTTGAGATTCACTGAGCGTTTACTTTAATTTATTATAACAGTATTTAATTTAATCAATAAGGAAATTATAAGTATTTTTTTAAATATAATATTGTCAAATCCTTATTCATTATGTTTTGGAAATTCTTAATTTTATAACATATTCCTATTTAGTTTTATTGAAATGAATTTATATGATGATGATTGAAATTAATTTATATAATGAAAGTAGATTTACTGTATCTCATAAAATTTATTTTCCTATTGTAGTCGAGAATTAGTTTTTGTCGTATTTAAAATGGATCCTTATATATATTGTTGTTACTTATAGACTCAGCGAAACCTGCCGTCAGGGACCGGGATAATAAACCCAAAATACAGTTTTCTATTTTTGAACAGAGCACTGCCCTACGATGGTGGGAGTGCAACTTTGCCTAATAGATGGCAGCACCATCTGAATCTTCCAAATTAGAAACAGGAAGGCAATGAAGACCAAGATCTAGCTCCTATTACCTCCAGAAGCATTTTTTTTCAATGGAAACATTGAGGAGATTGCGACTAGACAAATTTTACGTGCCCCAAATCCCCACTAGTGAACACGACGGATCTTCGAAAGAGCCGGGTTTCGACAAATCACCTTCCGTTAAAGAGAAGGACTCTCTACCAATAAGGCCATCGTAGCTCCCTATGCTTCTATTTAAAATATATGGTTAAATTATTTTTTACGACGAATCCTTAATAGTATAACAGTTACAAATACTATTCTATAGCTTACAAAATACAAATCAATATGAGTAAATATGTTACATTTTTGTTTTAATTTGTATGTCTTCTTTTCCCCAGAAAATTTATGAATTTATCGTAAATAAGTTATTTAAATATTTATTTTTATAAAATTGAAGGCAAATTACAAAAATTATAATTGAGAGAAGAATAAATTACGATAAATTGTCTTGCATTTTCTGCTAACTCAAGTATTTCCCCAAAATTTTATCCATTTAGTTTATTTTACAAAAGAGTAAGTATAAAGTAAATAAAGAAATTAATGATTATAAATAATGATCCATAATATATATGACTTAAGGAATTAATAATAAATATTTGTTGAATCTGGAAAACAGAGAAAAAGTCTATGTTTATATTTATTTCTTCCAGCATATTTATCAATTTATATTTCAAAATTTAATATAATCAAATACAATTACATTAAACGCTAATTTTTATTTATATCATTAGAGGTGCAATATTTGTTTTTGAAATAGAAGCAATATAAAATTATAATAAAATTAACATACTATGATATGTAATGAGAGCAAAATTTGTGTACCTAATTGATTTGATCAATGGACCGAATAAATTTGATAAAATTTAAAAACAATGAAGTTTATATAATTTTTTTTGATAAAATATGAACATTCCTTTTTCAAATAAAAAATAACAATGTGGATTTTTACTTATTGTTACATTAAAACTGTTGTTTCAGAAATATTATTTCTTTAAACTATAATTGTATTCATGAATACAGCAAGCACGTAAACTTTAAAAAAAATCCAAATATACCACTTAAGAGCATTGTTTTGTTTTCATTATAAAGAGAGATATAAGTATAAATTAATATAAACTAAATACCCACGACGAAATGTAAAGGGATAAGGACATCCAGGAAGCTTGTATAAAATGTTTCTCCAAAAGGAAACAACTTAAATTAAATTTAACGCAATACAAAAAGTTGGATGCATTATGATTTAAATAATATTTACAAATGTTTGTCAGAGGTTTTAAACATTAATGGAATAAAAATACATTAAAATTTTAAATATTGATATTTCAAGAATTTTTTAATGCCATAAATATATGAAATACAGATAATATATTTCCATCTGGTATTAATTTTTTTGCAAATATATTTTAATGGAACAAAATTAGAAAACTATTAATTACAATTCATGATTAATTTTCTCACTTTATTACATTAAAGTAAATTTACAATTAATTTTTTCCTTGAACTCACGAGCCAAACATAACTTAATGATATTGTAAATCATAAACTCCAATCAAGATATGTTATGGCAAATATGAGTGTGCAAACTAAAATCACACTTCCCATGTTTTGAGTTGAAAATTGTGAATGATAATTAAAATTTTTATACGCCTTGATTATAACAAATGTTTCATGAAATGAAAAACAGAAAACTATTTTGATTCGATATTTTTGATAAATATACATATTCAGAATTTTTGTAATGTAATATGTTTTGTTGTAGTTGCTTATAACTTTAGTACGAAATAATCACAGCAAAATTAAGAATTACTTATTTCGATAACGCTAATCCCATATCACATTAATGACAGAAATTCTATATGCTTATTTTTTTCATTAGACGTTTAAGTTAAAATTTTGCTTTAATTGTCAATTATTTTAAAATATTAATAATAACAAGATATAATAAACAACAAAATCATGTTATATAAAATTAAAAGAATGTCTTAAATTTACCGTCAACACAATTTCTCTCTGTAAATAAACAATAAAATGAGGACTTCCATATATTTATAATATAAAGAAAGTGATCTACTTTCTTTTATTTATTAAATTTGAACTAACTTTAATAATAAGTGAACAATGCGTAAATTTTCGTAAAATCAAGTAATAAATCAATCACATCTAAGAGCAAACTAAAGTGAATTTTGATATCTTCAAAACAGTTATAGATCATTTTAAGTGTTTAAACTTTAATTTCAATATTTCCTCATTCATTATTCCCAAACAAAAATTATCAAATTTAACGTCTTTTAATAAAAGGAATATATTAAATAGTTAAAAATTTAATCAAGAAATATTGGTTAAAATATTTCTTTTTAGAGGCAAATTTGGTATGAAAAAAAATATTTCACAAATTTTAAGTTTTCGAATAAATTAAATATGTTAAATGAAAGAATCTTTACGGAAGACCTGATGTAAAATATTAAAATTAAAACTTGCGATTAGAGAAAAGAGCTAAAATTAATTGATGTTGGTAAACCAAGTTCACACGTGATTCTTAATCTTCAAACAAACATTCAACTTTGGAATACTTAAAATTTGCTTTCTTCTTTCACTGACAATTTTTCAGGTAAGTTTCGATATGTGAATTTAATTATAGTTGGTAGAGCTGAAATTCTGAAACTTAATTTTGAAAGGTACTCTTATTTAATTAAATAATAATTAATTTTATCCTCTACATTTATTCGAAGTTAATTTATATAAGTGACTTCTAAAATAACTCGATAGGGCTCTTTGAGTGTTCGTATGTGTACTGCTTAAAATATCGCTTTATTTTCCAAAATAATTAAGAAATAATTAAATTTCAATTATTTTTTTTAATCTAGGCTAAAATACAGTTTTTAATGGTAGATTATTATTAATACAATTAAATTAAATAATCCATGTAAAATAATTAGATTGATTCACTATGCTGTTAGGATTACATTACTTATTTGCTATATATATTTAATAATAATAAATTCATAATAAAACTATTAGTTACGGCTTTTAAAAATGTTTTAATACTTATCATCTGCATTTAAAATAGTATTTCCGATTTGTTTTTAATTTTTTTTTTTTTTTTTTTTTTTTTTTTTTTTTTTTTTTTTTTTTTTTACGTTTATCTATATTTGCATTAATTTGAAACCTATTTCTATTTGAAAAACATCAGC
>JAPDSC010060100.1:0-14845 GCA_026290005.1 Latrodectus geometricus
GTACTTAATCTGAGCTTTACATGCGGACCAAATATGCACAATAAAAAATCATGAGAGTAGGTAATAGCAAGTATTAAAGCATTTTCAAACAGACTTTTTTATATGTATCACAATTTTTATGCATTTTTTTATTTTCTGTTTAAATAAGGAAAGACCAAACAAAAACCCCTTTTGATTCACCCTTTAATTTATCGATTCCTCGTCAACCTATGAAAGCACACTTGGGATTCATTCCTGCTTTACTTTATATGTAACTATCTTTTAAACTATATTTATTGATGACTAGAAACTAGGTGTGAATGAAATTAGCTTTTAATAATAAGAAATAATTGTGTGCAAACAAACAAAAATATTTTAATCATCAAAACTAGCAAGTTATATATCCTTTTCTTAAAGAAGCTTATGTGATATAATACTATATATATTATTTGAATATTCTAAAAATGCGTTTGTATTTTTGATATAGAGAAGCTAAAAAGTCATATTTTATAGATTATCTAAAAATGAGTAATTTCAACAGTAAAATTGAAAATCTCCGGATAAATAATAAGTATAATTAATTAAATAAAATTAAATTAGGCAATGAATTAAATTAATTAATTATCAAATGACTTTTTATAATAATAACTTTATACAATATTTTATAATAAAATAAGAAAATTGCATTTTTAAGATATCAAGATTCATTCAAAATTTTAAAAACAGATTTTATCTAAGTAATTATAAAAATATTCAATATGTGAAAATAAATTCAATTTTAAATAAAAATTTATTAAGTGGCTTTAGAAATAAAGAAAAAGAATTCAACAAAAAAAGTAAAATATAAGATGTAATAAATAATTAAACATAGCACTAAAATTAATATTTTTTCTAACTAAACTAAAATTAATATTTTTTCAATTATCTTTGTTTATGAGAATTGAAACCCAAAACTTTAGATACTGTTTTATTGATTTTTTTTGACGAATGCATTTCACTCGTATTAATAATTCAATATTTTTGTCATAAAATCTTATAATTTGATTGACAAAATTGATATAGTAACAAATGTTATTAAAAAATAAAAAATATTTTGATTAAGAATATAAATAAATATATAATATAAGAATATAAATAAATATAAGAATATACTTTGATTAAGTAAATAAAAATATCAATTTGTTGTTGTAAATTTGATGAAATCTTATCGTGCAAACATTTTTATTCATGTAATACATGTTAAAAAAAGATCTGATTTTGCATCTAAAAATGAAAGAAATACATTTTTGTTATGCTAATAAAATATCCTTGTAGGATGAAAAGTTATTTTATGGCAAAATGCCAATTAGATTACTCTTCCTTAAAAATCCAAAAATATGAACAAGAAAACACTTTTTATTGATTCGAGCGGCACCATCCGGTTTCATTTCAGTATTATTTTATCTGATATTTTTTAAAATATATTACATGAATATTTTTTATGTCCAAACTTATGTTATCTTTCGAAAGTTTCAAATGTAGGTCAAACTGGGATGAGCTTATAAAAAGCATACAGATTGAAGATAACAAAATTGTGGGTATTGAGATTTCACTTTTCAACAAATAATTATTTTCATGGATTTCGTCATAACTTTAAGAAATAGAATATTAAAATAATAAAACACTAAAAAACGTTTAATCATTATCAAAAGCTTCATAATTTGTCTTCGAATTTTGTTATTAATCACCTTTTTTGTTATAAATAAATTACTAACTTATTTTTCTTCGTTAATAACGAAATAAAAATTCATGATACGGATATCTAAAAGTCAAATAATTGATTAAAAAAATATTTTCAATTTGATAAAACTATATGTAAAATTCTTTACAAACAATTATATGTAATATAATTGTTATTATAACAATAATATTTACTTTACAATTAAATATAATTTTCTTTACAAACTTATAATCAATAGTTTTTTTTTAATTAAATGATTGCTTTGAATTTGTAGCTTTGAAGTGCATTTTTTATAGAGTTGGTTTTTAAATAGTTTTTTTAAATAGACTAAATAATATTTTATCAAATTAATCATATGAAATATTTTTTCCTAACTGTTTGTTATTAAAATTTCTTATATAATGTCATTTCATATCGCATACATAATATTCATATAAATATTTAAGTTTAATTAAGATTTTCATTATTAGTTGAAAAAATTAATGAAAAAGTTATCAATTTTTATAATCAAAAATATCATTAGAATTCAGCTTTAAATGAATCACTTATGTATTAATGATATAGAGTATTATATGACAAATTTTATCTGTCATTTTAAGAGAAATTTGTAAGAATTGTATAAGTTTTAGTGTTTTAAATAAGATAAATATTATACAGAATAGTTTGAAACAAATTAATAAATTATAGATAAGTTTAATGGGTATTGTAATTTAAAATTTTTTTTCTATGAAAAAAAATATTCATCCTCGTAAAAATAATTTTTTGTTGAAAAATCAATTGACACTTAAAAACTCGTAAAAATAATAAAAAATGGAAGTCATTACATATTTGGAATTTTTTTTCACTTGTATTTAATTTTAATACAAAAAAAGCAATAATTATTTGTAAGATCATTTGAGATAAAAAAGAAAAGATTATGAACAAAAGTAATAGTGATATAAAAAATAAGATAACCTTATTTTAATATTAACTTTATAGAGATAAATATAGTTTAAATATGATTCTTGATTATTTTTGTTGTACTATTATTATTATATTCAAGAAAAAGTTTATTTCAAAATAATCTTATAATGGAAAAGATTTAAAGACATAAAATATTCACGCGCAAAATTAACTAGACATATTTATTCTATAACACAGTCTAAACTTTAAGACTAATTTCTTCGTTAAATAAGTTGCGGAGTAATTAATAGTTATTTTTTTCTTCCTTTGAAAACATTGCATCATCATACATAGGTAAACAATTCTTACAAAAATTTACAGTTTTGTGAATATAGTAATTATGTAAATTAATTCTCTGCTAAAAGTTTTTCTCAAAATAGTTCAGAAAACTAACATTCTGCAAGAGCATCACTAAATCAAGAAAATTGTGGTTTGCTTTGTAATATTAGGTTGGGGGAAAATAAATAAATTATTTTCCCTTGAACTTCAGAACCTTTTTTAACATATTTCAGATTCGATTCATTTTCTGCAATAGTTTAAAATTCCTTATGATATTTTAGTTCCTAATGATGCTACGACTGATAAAATAACGGCATTTATAATTTTTATTAACATTTTAGACAACGATTTCGATCATTTATAATTTTTATTAACATTTTAGACAACGAGACTGTTTGTGTAAGGTTGATTATTAACATCAAAAATACTTGAATATAATCCACAAAATCAAAAGTATAGTTGACTGTTATAGAAGTAGTACCAGAAGGATAAACACCATGTACCGTATTTTCTCTTTGTTGACTTCAGTTTTAACATCCTGTAACACACTACTGTATAGACAAGCAACCGCAAAAAAAATTTATTGAGAAAAGTCATCTTTCCAACGAGCATTAATATGATATTATTTTGTGAATACATTAAGAGATATTGATCAATACAACCATCATTTGAAAAAATAATAGATTTCTTTTCCCAAACATAATATATGATTTTAGTGGCAGAAGCATGGAAATTAGTGAAATATTAGAGTGATTTGATATTAATCAAATGAATAACTAATTAATAATTTGTAAAACTAAAAATTGTTTTCTAAATAGAAGCAATGCTTTGTCAGAAAATAAAAAAAATTAGCAGTTTCACGCAAGGGCAGTAACTGATTGTTTAAGTGTGTTCGGATATAAGCAAAATAATTTTAAGGGAAAACAAGCCTATTAAAAAAATATATTTCATCGGGTGAAGAATAACTATGAATATTTTTCTAATTTCTATTTACAAAGTTGTTATTTCTTAATAAATTTTGAGAAAAATATAATATCACATAAAATTAAAATAAAGTATATAAGGGTTATAAAAAGTAATAATTAATAAAAATAATTATAATTAAGTTTTTCTTGCTGAAATGATATTTACATGAATATATTACTAAACTTATAAACTATATTTTCCAAGATATTTTGAAATTAAGTATCACATATTTAATTATTTAAAAATAAATTACTAAAGAAATTTTATTTTACTTTCATCTGTCGTTTGATTGTAAGCATTTGTCTCCTTTATATCGAAAAATAATGTTCAGTTTAAATTAAGACAATATAGCTTGCTGTGAAATGGTAAAGATATTAACAGTCAATGCTCTAATGATCTCGCTAATTGAATGATTCAAACTTTTTATTCCATATACATTTTTCATTGTTATTTAAAAAATACTTTTGACTTGTGAAAGATGTTTTAAGGGTAAGCATGTTAGTTTCTCATAGGAATTTCGATACTTAGCTTAATATATTGTGAATTACACTATAATTATGAGAATAAATCAAATATTGTGTCTGTAGAGTTTTGTGAAAAATATATACTTTCATTAGGATCATAGAGAGATTCATGTCATTATTGAATCACATTTTAATTTATTAAAAAAGTTTTAGTCAAATAAAAAACTTATAATAGTTAAAATTTTTATTAAAGACTAACATAAGAAAAAATTACAAAATATTCCCATGGAGTATTTTAAAATCTCATTGAAGTGCAGATGAATCTGGTTTTTCCTAATTAGCTTGAACTTAAATTAAATAAAAAATTATCATCTTAAAATAAATAGAACTAATTTTATTACTTAAACATTTTACTTACAAACTTTTGGATTGGTGCCCAGAAAGAGAGAGAGAGAGAGAGAGAGAGAGAGAGAGAGAGAGAGAGAAAGAGAGAGAACAATAGGAGGAACAAAATCTTCAAACAACTAAATTTCTCAAAGGAAATAGTACTAATGAATTTCAAATCTTTTCCCAGACATTAATTATATTTTTATTTCAAACAATAAAGCATTCGAAGATCAACAAACAAAAAATGATACTTTTGTTATCTTCTTCGATCAGCCTATATTAATTTTTTTGTGTGTTATTCTTAAAATAGGAGGATTCTTCAATGTATTTTACGTTTTATGTCCAAAAATTTTATACGATTTTCAGAACTGTTTTATTTTATAAAAAATTGTGTATGTAAGTCAAGTACTGATACTCTTAGAAAGTGGATATGATATAATAGAATTCTGTTTCTTTACTGTTGTTTACTGAAGAGCATTTCCTTAACAAGAAAGTTTTACGTTTTGAGGGATGAAATACTAACTGTCAAAAATAATTTAAACATTTTTATATGGGTTAAATTTCTGTGTTGAAATTAAACAATGAATTTAAACTTTGTACTTGTTATTTACTTAAAGTGACTCACCAATATCTGATAGCAGTTGCTACCTTAGCGTTGATCTGCTATTAATTTTTACCAGTTTTTACCTACCAAAAACCCTACCTTATCAGTAAGCATAGCATTATTAATAACTTTTATTGTATATTGATGAATTTAAGAAATACATATATAAATATTATGGATTTATGTAAACGTTTGAAGATGAAGAAGAGCTTATAATAAAACGAATATCAGCAGTCGATAAATACATATTTAGTTCACGGATATTAAAGAAACCCTTAATTGTCATTAATGGCTATCTTTATTCTATATTCAATAATATAATTATCAAAATGTTACATAATACTTCTTCAAATTATAAATTAATAATTTAAAGTTTAATTTTTGTATCATTGTCAATCAATGTAAGTTTTATAATTGTGCTATTAATAAAGAAAAACTGTAATAAACATTTTGTAAATAATAGAACAATATCGAAATCTGTATTAATTGTAAAAATAAAAAAGAAGATTAAAATTTTTTTGATTGAAATATAATACATTAGAATTTTGATTGTCGGATGCAATTAAAATTTTGGTATGAAAAACATTTAATTATTCTTAACGGAAAAATATTAAATACATTGTTAAATAAGGAGAACGGGTTTTAATAAGGTAATGTGGCAGCTATTATTATAAATTTTATCTTTGTTAAATCTGTTACATTTGAGCAACTAATGAATTTGTTTCCTTTTTAAGTATAGTTTAAAATATCATGAAGTTTCATACTGTACATCAATTTATTAAATATGAATTTATTTAGGCTCTTTTGATCTTATATAGAGTAAATTAAAAATATAATATAAACAATTATAAAGTACCATCTAAAAACTTTTTGTTTCTATTTTTATAAATCGTTTTATATTATCATAAAATAAAAGTTCAGAAAATATATTCCCATATAGATATAGAATATAATAAAATAACATGCTCTCCTATATGATGATAATTTTAAATGAATATATAGATTTCAAGATATCTTCAATAGAAAACAACTCCAACATTTATATAGAAACTTAATAATTTATATAAATTTCTAATATTTTAATTACAAACTGAATTGTCGAAATTATTTGCTTATAATGAATACATCAAACTCAATCATAACAAAATAGTGCTATCAATATTGCTGTTATATTATATATTTATTTTATACAGTACAATTATTTCAATATAGTTTAAAAGCTTGGGAAAGTTAAGATACATTACATTTAGGAGCAATACAACTATTTTCTGCCAGTTAATAAAATACAAAAGTGAATTTCATACATACTTGAAATCATAAATATTTCATGCACTAACATCTTTTTGAATTGTTAGTTTGTTTTTCAATAAACATTTAAATATTTCAAACAGGAATTTGGATTTATTGAAATTAAAATAAACAGATACATGTTCGCTGACTTGTATTGATTTAATTGATTAAGAAATAGGTTATTTGAACAGTATTTATAAAAATAGCAAATATACTTTACCTGGTATTTCATAAAGTATTTTATTCTCATGTATTAGTTTTTAATTATTTCATGCATATAAATGAAAGTATCACTGAAGACATTATCGATGATAACAATAGAAAAATTAATGAAATTTTGTGTTCACCTTTCATTAATGTTTCATACACTTGGCCACGGCTCAAAATTATGAGGAATTAATAATGAGTTAAGAAATCGATGCTGCTCAAGATTTTATCATATTGTTTTATCACATCGTGGAAAGTCAAGAAATTTTACATAAGCGGGCAGGACTATGATAGAAATGAACTATTCTATACTTAATTTGCAAGCAAAATTGATTTTCTTAGCAGATGCAAAATTACTTATGTAAATGCATTTTTTTAAAAAAAATAACAGACAGCGAGAGATTTTGTAACAAGTAATTAATGCTAGTTGAATATTTAATTAGACAATGTCAGAATTTCCTGATATGTGATAGGGATGTTTTTGGTAATTTTTTAAAATTAAAATTACCTTAAAGCATTCATTCATTAAAAGGATAAATATACTTAATTTAATCACAAATTTAAAATAAACTAATGAACAGTCATGAGGCGCATAAGATTCTGGTATTTTTTTTATTGTAAAAAAAAGTTATGTATTTAATTTCTAATTTACTTCCAAATTTCTGTTCTTATAGAAGGAACTCTTAAATGAAATTTTAAGATAAAAATATTTCATAGGTTTTAATTTTTATAATTTTGAACAATAGTGATTTCTTACTAATAATTTTACATAACTGTGTTAATTATTATAAATAATGATAATTCATGAATTCTTTGTATATATAATGTTATACACAAAATTCATTAAAGTTGCATAATGGAAACATGAAATATATATGTTTATATCTGTATTATTTTTTTATTTGCACAATATATCTTTTTTTTCTGTTAGCGCAGTTAACAAAAGCAGTAGGACTTAGAGCTACTAATGACAATTTTTTGATGACAATTCTTTACAAGTTCCATTATTTATATTAAAATGCATTAAAACATTTTGTCGAAATAAAGTTTTTTATGTTAATGAAAAGTGAATCTTTTATAGAAAATTTCAGTTTGAAGTGAAAATTTTACAATGATATTCGAATATAAAATCAAATTTGCTGTGGTACAATTTATTTGCTGACACTTATTCAAAAATAGTGGCTCATATAATTGCAAATGCACATATTATCATACATTATTTCTTATATTAACCACATAATTATATACTGGATGATTAAAATTCAACTTCCTATATAAACGACAATCTACAAAGCAAACGGTTGAATGGAATGCAGCTACCTTTTGTGTATAGTCTATTCATGGAATTTTGAAAAAATATTTAGTTCCGAAATACTTACTAGAGGCTGCTCGTATTGTATTAAATTTCATGTATCAAGAAAAAACATGAAATTTAACACAATAATGGACCAAAATAGAATACAAAACAATATTAAAAATGCAAAGCAAGAGTTAGGAGTAATGAAAGGCGAAACCGGGAAAGATCAATTGTAGAAAAAAATGCTGAGATTTCCATGCTTAGGAAGACGATATACGTACAGTGTTTACAGGCGTTGTCAATTTAAAGTCGATGTTTACCGCTGTACTAATGATGGCCTTTATTTAATTGTATTATTTGTGAAGTTGTTTTACGAAAAGAAGGGGAATGCTTTTCTGCTATTCATGACTTTCGTCATAGAAGATATCTATGGCGTGGACCACTGGTTATTAAATGTATTAGGGCCATTATTAGGAGATTTAAAGAGACAAGAAAATTAGGAATGGAAAAGGTCATAAAAGTATCACACCGATACTTTTCGATGACATCAAGAGAGCATTTGACACTCAGTCTCAGACATACAATACAAAAGAAATGTTAGTTTTGTAGTGAGTGAGTTTGGGGTCGTCAGTGTGTGTACAGTTTTTCGACATACAGGCTGTTTCTACACCACTGTCTGGAAAGTAATCCGAAACGTAATAGACTGCTTGTCATACAACATCTTTCATACCCAAAAGTTGTTTGATAGGTAAAAGCCACTTTTTATTTTTTTTTTTTATCTCAGTGGGACAGTGAACACACAGAATTGCGGCATTTGGCCTATGGAAAATCTACGGATTCACTCTAAAATCTCCTGCAATTTCTAAAGATCTGGCCTACGATATTCATATTTGGGACATTCTTCTTTGGGGAAATCTGTCAACGTGAGTATGTTATATGTTTCGTGATAAGAAAACGGAACTATGACTTGTTAGAGATGTTTGTTGTGCCACTACTACAGCAAAAGAACAAATATACATGAACAATTTTAAGGCAGGATGGTGTGCCACCACATACTCATGGGTCCTTCAAGGCACTATGGCTCCAACTATTCACAGAGGGGCGTGCTATTAATCGCATCTTTCCTACTCTATGACCACCACGTTCGCTGGATCTAATTCATTACAATTTCTGGTTATAAAGATATTTAAAATGTTTAGTGTATTGTGACGTGTAATGATTTAAAGAAATCCAAAACGTTTTATATGCGAAACCTCACAACCGATCATTTGCTTTGTGTTGTTCAACACATTGTCCATCGATTTCGAACACATTATTTATCGATGTTTTGAAGGCGAATGATAGTGACCATGTGGAAAATTTTCCCCTACATCTCCTGGATACTATTAACAACTGCTCTTTTGTATAATTTCTTTCTGATTTATTCTGGTTTCTCCAAACCGAACTATTTTCGTTTCTTTACTTAATGTTATTTGATGATAAGGCAATCAGAAGATTATCAATAAATGATAATATTATTTCTGTATTCCATTTTGGTTAATCATTGTGTTAAATTTTGTGTTTTCAAAAAAAGGAACTTTCTGACTAATTGACATATTTGACGTTGACGTAATTGACATTTTCATCAAACGTTGACATTTTGATACTAATTTTTTTTTAATCCATGAAAGCGTTTTATGTATAGCCCATGTACAAAATTTCATTACATTTCGTTCAACCGTTTTCGATGTAGGATACAATTTATAGAGTACTTTAATTATAACCATCCAATATATTTAGTTATTAACTATTTTTTAAATAAAATGCGAATGCTAGGAAACAGTAAATAAATTTTGGCTTCTTTATAAAATCTTCATATTGAAGTTTGTTATAAAATGTTTCAAATTACAATGAAAGAAATTTAAACTCATGAATTTAATTATGCTTCTTAAATAAATTCTTTTATCTTCATAAATAGAAGATAAGTATGATTTTGATTACATAAATAAGGTAAAAACATACGTTTCTATTGAATAATAGTAAAAATAATATTGTAAAAATAAATTCTATTGAAAATATTTTATTTATTCAACAATTTTAAATTACTTTTAATAACGGAAAAATGGAAAATTTAACAAAAGCTATTAAGGTAATTATGTATTTCAGAAACAAACTTTCCCTTTTCCATTATTCAAGAAGAATTTAAGAGCATTTTTCTTAAGCCGTAATAAAATTAAAATGTTAAATTACTGTGACTATAGTATTTCGTTATTCCAAAGTAGGGATTAAAAATCTGTACTAAATTTTTCGAATTAAATTTGATTAATCGAATCTGTATGCAATGCATTTTGGCAGTATTTTGAGGACCTTAGAAAGACTTCTTGTCCAAAAAAATTAATTAATTTACTAAAGAAACTAATAAGCTAAGGAAAAAAGTAACTGTATTGATGAATTACAAATAAGCTTCTTTGAGTAGCAGAGATGTTTTTTGTCTTCAGATACCAATTACTTTCTTTTCTAGATACATATAACAGAAGGATCAATAAGACCAAAAAAAATAAATACATATTCTATTGGCAACAGCCAACAATTTTTACTTTAGAGAAATGATTTTTATTTTATTTCACGTATTTTTTATAACATAAAAATTGTACATTTTTATGTCCCTTTTTAAGAAAATTAAAAATATTTTGAGAAAGATGTGATGGAAGATTATTGCAAAAAAAGTAAAAAAAAAATTCTTTTATACTTGGTTTACTGATAAAAAATAACGTTTTAGGAATGAAATTCTGTTGATCATGCAATTCAATTTTCAGATTTATATTATTTTACTTCATCAAGAATAAAAATAACGGAGCAGTTAAGTGTACAAAAATAAAATAAAATTTGTGATATAAAGATTTTCAAATTTAAGCTTATAATAACAAACTATTAGATTTACCAGTGGACATTAGGATTTTGTCTTTCTCTTAAATTTTAGAGCAATTATCTCTGTACTTCCTTTTCAGCATTTTTTCTTTAAAACTACTGTTTAATGTTGCTAAAATTGTTTAAAAATATATAGGATTTTGATATTTAAAAATGTTATAGAATTACAAGGCTTTTATTTAAGAAAGTTTTAGTATCAATAAGTAAAATTAAATTAACCTTATTGTTAAAATGTAAGGTGTACTAAGAACGTTGGTTTATTTTGTTTAATTACTCATGATTAATCTTATTTGCATATGTTAACTTAATTGTGATTTATAAGCATTAATGTTTTATACAGAAGTTTAACCTTATCAAAAATTTATTTGTTATATAAATATCTTCAACATCTATGACATGTTTCAAGACTGTTCTATGAGATAGTATAGGATAATATTTGCAGAAAAACTAGCGATTATATATTTTCAGACTTACATATGTTAGTTCTATTCAAAATTGATGGAAATGCATAATATATGCTTAACCTAATTCCTTTCAGTTATCAAAATATCCTCCAAAATTGAAGGATGAAAAATATTTTGCTGAGGTATTTTCCTTTCGCTTTAAAAAATTGATGCAAACACTATAATAAAAAGTCACTGAATATATTGTAAAAATAATCTTTAATAGTACGTTACTATCAATTTTATGGCTCAATATTCTGAGCTACTAAAATTTGAAATTGATTCAATATTTTATTCCCTTTGTTCCTTATGGGAAAATAGGAAATATATCTCTGTAATTTTTTGATTTCTTATTAGGTTTCCTTAAAAACAACTTTCAAATGTCTTCATATAGGTTTAAGCAATATGTTAATTTTTCCATCAGATAAATATACAAATAATTCATGATTTTAAACTTGAAAATAATTTTTGAACTTCTTTTCTCATTCAATAATTTTTGTAGAAATTTCTAACATTCTCAACGTACGCATTCAATTTTTTATATACAACATTGAAAAATCAAAGGCAGGTTACAATTTATATATATGCAAATTATTGTCAATGCAACAATTAAAATCGGAATTTGTTGAATTATAGTGGTTTCAAATTAATTTCAACAATTTCTTATTAATAATTTAATAGTTCAGTTTGCATTATTGATAATTAAATTTTCATTATATATTTCTACACATTACCACAGGTTATCTACTAAGAGTTTACTTCTATAGAAGTTTAAAAGACAATTAAATTCAGATGGTTAAAAAAAGGTGAATAAAGAAATGGAAATGAATTGTTTTGTTGATAAGTGCTGATCAAAGAAAGCTTCAAAATGCCATCGTAATTTTAAGCCCTCAAAATATATTGAACTATGAATAAAGGTGATCTGTTGATCTATCAGATCATCTCCCAGTCTGTTTCATCTTGTTTTATTACAATATACAATTGAAAACAAATGATTAATTTGATTTCAATCTCTTTTTTTTCCATATTTAAACACAGATATATTAAACACTTAATTTACTGGAAATTTGAATTCATTTCAGAAGATCTAATTGTTTAATCAGATATTATCCATTTTAAAGACATAGATACCAATGACCACTATACTAATGTACGGAATAATTAAAATGACAACTAATTTTGATGGTTGTTGAGAAGAAACCAATTGATTATGGATAATAATTTCTTATATCTTGGAATCCATGACAACTGATAATAATTGTACTGATCAGTCCTATTATTATAGATGAAAAACCTTTTCTTATCAATGTATCTTTTCGTGTCTTTGTGGCTCGTTTGCATTTAACGAATACGAAAATCTTAGTGTGCCTTTCTGATCATTTTTTGATAACATTTTTAAGTGCATATTGCTTCCGTCAACATGCAGAGTTACACTTTTTTTTTTAACCAGCTTGCTTCTTAAAGGATGTTACGTAATAGTTTTCGAAATAGAATATAGATAACAGTTGCCGTAAAGTACTATTTAACTTTATTTTGTTTGCCCTCTAAGGATCTCTTACCTTTTCTTGTATTGAAATAACTTTTTTTAAAAATCAGTTAATTCGTAAATTAGTAGTTATGTAAATGTTTAACATTTTCATATCAGGAATCTCTTTACATATGATTGATTTATTGATGTGGAAATGTTTAACGTTTCATAAATAATTTGCCATGTTGATGTCGATAATAATAAATATAACATAACTTATCAATGACATTATCATGACAAATTATTTTTGCTCCACCTGGATGCATAGATTTATTTGAAACAGAATTAAATTATAATTATTTTATAAAAATCTATAACATATAATAAAGCCAAAGCAAATATTATCTTTGTAAGACTGTAAAAAGTTAATTGATTTTACCTTAACTAGAAATGTTTTCAATTATTACTAAATTGTCATATATTTTATTAGTAATCATGACGGAGAAATTATTTGACATAAGATTTTTATCATTTTTTAGGTAAATAATATGTATGTATAAAAGTATAAAAAATGTTTTTTTATCGCAAAAATTGTTTCCGAAATGTTTAATACCTTTACATCTATGCAATGAAAAACTAATAAATAATAAAATAATAACATATTTATGTAATAGAATAAGAAATAACATTATACATGGGAAACAATAAAATCTATCAAAAATTAATTTAATTGTTCAATACGAAGCATATCCTTTATAAATTTCAATTATTGAAAATTTTCTTTCAACTGAAGTTTTATATTAAATAATAGTTTAACACACTTTGAATAATGTGCTAAAACACACTTAAATTACATTTTTTTCCATCAGGCAAGAATATAAATGTTTAAGAAAATGGAAATAAATTTTCATGGGTCCAAATTGAATAAATAGTTGAAGTTTTGACAGTGCACACATGCAATTTAATAATTTATTCTATAACAATTCAATTATTTAATTTCAAAATGAGCTTTAATATTGATTAAGCAAATACTAAGCTTAATATCACAAAGAAACTTAAGTGCAAAGACTGTTTTAATTTAAATAAACATAGATTAATAAATGCATGTTAATAACAAGGGACTTGTTAAATCAAAGGAATATTATATCTAACTAAATACCAAAATTTGATTCCTACAAACGAGAATGTAAATATCTTCCATCCATTCAGAACTGCTGTTACTCAATGCAAATGATGTGTGCTAAAGATTATTCACAATATACATAAGAAAATGTTTGGATTAAATTTTAAGCAAATAATGTAAACTTCTCATGAAGATCTACTAATAGTATAAATAATTAAAATAGTTAAAATTCAAATTTCAACTTCTCATGAATTGGGAGTGACAAACATCATACTGTTTATCAGTTTAGAATTAACAGTAGATGCCTTGTTAGACACACAGATTTAATTTTTCGGAACAAATTAATTTTATAAAAATTTATGTATTAAATAAAATCAATGGACATTAATGAATTTTGTTAAATTATGATTTAAGAATTTTCTTATGTTCCCTTTTTAACATCAATTTTTAAAGCTGAAACTTATATTATTTTCAAATATACAAAACAGTGATTTGGGGGAGTCGATAAGATATACAGCCATATGTTCACAAATGATAACAAATGGGAAAGGAAACTCATATCATCTTATCAGGTATGCGCACCTTTCTATCCGACCGCAGTTTATGATAATCTCGACTTGTAAAATATTTGAGAAGTATAATTGTAAGTAACATGCAAAAATGAATATAATATATCTTCTTAATGATGAAATTTTTTGAGATGTTTTAATTTTTCATTATGTTATTTACTTGAATTACTTGAATATATATATATATATATATATATATA
>JAPDSC010060104.1:0-11835 GCA_026290005.1 Latrodectus geometricus
GAACACGACCAATATGTCAAATAACACATTGGTAGTGTTCAAAAAGTGTTTTAAAAAATATTGATGTTCCACAATCTTCAACTTTCAACTTTTCGATAAACTTCAATTACAACTATACTGCAAGTACTTAATTCACTGCACATTTTGATGCAAACGCATCAATATAAGTTGGCTCACTTATGGATTGTATGTAATTTTTACAACTGGAATTGTTACTAGTCCCAGAGATATTTTTAGCATATGTTTCCAATAATTTTCATAATTAATTATTTTATGATTTCATATTAATCCAGATTTTAAAATTTTTCGCAAATGAGCCTAATAGTTGATAAGCAGATGGGTTCCAACGTTTCTGTAAGATTAGTAGCAGCAATGTGCGCAATTTCAAACAAAGCATTCTTTAATAATCTATCACGGATATTTAAATTATAGTCCATTTGATAAAAGAAGTAATTTTGTAAAACCGTTTTTTTATTATTTCTCATAAATCATTTTCCTTTTTTTTTCCTTTCATGAATAGAAATAAATTCATTTAGCCTTCAAATAATTATATTAGAATATCTGACTTCATTAAATTGCAGAAGAATGGTTACAGCTCTGGCTTTCAGTTCATTAGTTTGTGAGTTTGATACCCACCTTCGGCGTGCAAGATTGGAAAACTTGGAATCTCCTTCAAACTGCAGGTCCCGGCGTGATTAGACTATTACAGAAAATGAATGTTACGGGACAACCGAGAAACGATCCGCATTTATATATACACATACGCAATTTGTGATATTACTCGCGCTTTGTGTGTGTTTGTATAATAAAAGGGGAGTTTCTCATATCTGATCACACATTTTAATTTGACTTTCTCTTCAAATAAAAGATCATAAAATTCAAGGTCTGTAAAATTATATCGATATCAGGCTATTACTTTTATTAAATCTCAGGATGTGCATTTAAAGAACATTAAGGAAATTAAAACACTTATTAATCAACAAAATATACATTTTTAACTTAATTTGAATTTTCCATATAAATGACACTTTTAAACATGTTTTGAACACTTCGGATAATTTTCCTTGCTGCCTTCTCATGTATATCTTCTTTTATATAGAATAAAAATTATTTAAATTATTACTCTTTTTCGAAAAAAATTCTATAGCCCTCCACATTTTTTTAAATTTGAGCAAACTTAGTTACGAGAATTTTGTTTCACAATCTTATCGGTAGAAAAATTTTCTCTTATTTGCAAACTATCTTCTGTCACTAATTCCACAAAAAATACTTACATTTTTAAACATTTTGCATATAACATATGACGAATAGACTAATTTGTTTTTATCCATATTATGAAATAGTTAAAAAATTAAGTTTTACTATTTACTTCATATTAAAATGTGGAATTACATTTGTTGTCCAGTCTACAGTTTTTATTTATTTAGTGGGAAATTTGACTGATAATACAAATTTCTCAATCCTTATTTAGTTTATAGCCAAACTTAATTGACACAAACTTTATATTTCCATGTTAGTAAAAAAAGCATAAAACAATTATCTTTAAATTTAATAAACTTGCTGTGAGTTTTTTCAATGGCCAATGCTTTTCGATACTTTTTGCAAATGGATCATGATAAAATTTGGTTTAACTAGAACATGTTTATGAAACTTATTATGATTACTTTAAATGCTACGAATCTTTGCATAAAATTTTCCTGATCAATTGTACAGGTAGATTGTAATAATATACGTAGGTGTATTACAAATATTATCCTCATTTTTACCATAACTCTTCTGACATTGTGCACACTAGTCACTATGTCAGAAGAATTAGAAAAGATGCCAAAGATACTTTCAACCTAGGTTATCATTGCAACACGTAGCAAGAGTCATACCGCATTTACTGCGTTTTTGGTGATAGATATTTTTAACTTAAGAAGTACTACATAGTTGCCAAAGTAGTATAATATTTGAAAAGAGTATTTGAAATATATGAAAAGTATATAAAATATATAAAATATTTGAAAAGATCACACGCAGCCATTATCATCCAAGATATCTAATAAAATTCAGTAAGTTTACGAGATAGCGTTTGCTTTGTGAGTATCACACAACAAGATAATCTCAGATTTCAAAATGCAAAATACTATTCATAAATGGCAACACTGCAAAACGAGAACCTTTTATTAGGAGGAATACATAAACTGACTGCCAGCTGGGCAAAGTCAGCTAGACATGATAGTGAAGGAGATTATGAAGATAAATAATGCTCAATGTAAAATTGTCGTATCATATAAATAGTGCGATATAAAATACAACCAATTTTCGGTTGTCCTTGGTTAATGATATTACAAAAGAACGCATTCTCCCTAAGAAACCAAACTGTTACCATGAAATTATGCATACATAATATTTCAGAAAATAGTCCATTGATTGAAAATCGGATGTAGAAACTCTTTTGTTCATTAAAAAGGACTAACATGTCTAAGTTTCAATAAAACTGTTTGACAACTCCTGTAATTACGCTGTCTAATATTAGAATGCTACAGTTTCTTATACAACCAGAGTTCCTCTGTCACATATTCATCATGAATATTTTAACAAAACAATTATTTTTTCAAATATTTGGAACGATAGAAGAGTTTTCATAACATGTCCCAAAAGTGCTTTATTTTTATCTAAATCTATTTTACCAAGAGAGAGTTGCCACAGCAATTCTGTACACAATTTTCGGAAAATTTAAACAAAATGTATTAATTCAATTTTGTGAATTATCATATTTCGTCGAGTTTAAATGATAAATGGTATTTGAGAGCCAGAACATAAAAAGAATATTTAAATAATTATAACAGAATATTTAAATAATTATTATGAACGAATGCAGACTGTGTCTTATCTGTGTATATCTTTACATGCTTCATCAATTTGACAATTTCTTTTTTGTTTTTAAATCCATTTAAAAAACATGTTTTTTTTTTTTGTTTTTTTTAAGATAGCTTTATTATTGTGTATGTACGTATATATATATATATATATATATATATATATATATATATGATGTAATATTAACAAAATCAAATCCTTTTTTGTGCACTCTATTTGTTTCCTTTACGATAAATTGCACATGTTTAACAACGCATACAAATGTATACAAAAAGCCAATAAAAAAAGCTACAGATTCATACGAATCACTTTTGAATATTCATGAAATTCAAATTCCCATTGAAAAGAGTACTTGAAGATGTATTGCCATTCTATATTTAGTTAATTTTAATTAAATCATAGAATAATAAAATTTATGATAAGTCAGTTTATTGCGATACATCTCTAACTGTTTATTTCTTCGATCCGAAAGCCTTAACACAGCCAACTGTCCAGTGATTTTGAACAAATTTTTCTCTCATGAATATTCTCATTATCAGAAAAAAATTATGAAATAATTTTTAAAGAAATATTAATACACTTCACATAATCTTTTTAATGGTTATAGAAGAATATCAATTGAAACAAAAAGAAGGCTTTTTTTAAGGGGAAAAATCTTTTTATTTACAGAAGTATCTTCTATTTATTTTACGTTTCATTGAAGAAACAAAATGTTATGGATGTATACTTATTAACGCAAAGTGCAATTCAAAAATGTCTTTTAAATTTATTTACTTTCTTATCAAGATTGGGAGCATGAATAAATCTTCGAAGGACATGAAGAAATGAAGAGTATAAATTATGAAAATTTATATTTACGACTCTTATTAATATTTAAAGTTTCAATAGATCTGGATAGATTAGAAAAATATTCAAGAAGTCGTTGATAAGTAGCAACTACCATATATAGTATATGCATTGTATTCTTCTATTCTGGATGGAAATCTATTTTAATTTTTATTTCGAAGTGTATAATAATAATGATAAAACATTATCACCTTCCTTATTTGAATATTATAAAATATTAATCAATTAAAGTGAGTAAATAAGACTTCATGGAGTTAATTTTTATAAAATGAGAAAACTCTATTTCCTGATGTTATAGAAACAAATAAATTTTAAAAAATTCAATATGTACTTGTAAATTTTTCCTTGGAAGAAAAAAATAAATTTTACCTGGAAATTTTACTTGTAAATTTTATCTAGGAAGAATACTTTTTGTGATAAATATGACATTTTAAAGCATTTCGTGAGTTTTTAAAAATTAATTATTTTTATTAATCTACAAAGAAAAATATGCTGCATTAGAGTCAGTAATTTCCGTTCAAAAAATAACCCTGTATTATAAAAACTTTATAAAATTTAAAATGTCTAATCCTAGGTGAAAAATGTTGTTATTTAGAGCTTGGAATTGTGAGTTTAGTTCTTGTCCGTATTAAAAAATTTTTTCAAAAAAGTAGTTTCAGTTTTTGTATTCAATGACAGATAGCAGCACTATACAGATGGCTTCTAAATTGCTTACATCAGCTGGATGGCTTAAAAATTAATATTTATTCAATGCTCTGCAGAATCTTGTTTTTATATTCTGAATTTATAAAATTGCATTGGCATCGCTAAAGCTACTTCAAGATTTAAAATTTTCTAAAAATCAAGAAAAATTAACTTTTTTATTTAAAACAATTTTAACCGAAATGGCATACTTCATTAAAGAAATAACCGTTACATCAAGATTTATACAGTATAAATAAATACTACAAATGTTCATTTGGTTGTAAAAGTTAGAAATTATAAAATTATGACTTTCAGTTAAAAAAAAATTGACGTAATACATAAGTAAACTAATACTAATGTAAAGAATTGTTATACCTTTCTTTACATTAATTTTACTACTCTTTGTCATATTAATAAAATGTAAAGAAAAGTGAAGATAAAAGATTTAAAAAATGATCCTGCACCATAAAAATAGTAAGAAATTCAAACTGTCTCAGTTGTAGTTCAGAATGTTGCAATTTAGATTTATGAGATAAATCGTAATCTGAGTTATGAAATTTTCAAAAAAGTTTCTTCAGTTTTCATATCAAATAACAGATGGCAGCACCATGTAAATTGGTTTCATACTATTTAAATTAATCGATAATTTAAAAGTGAATGCTTATACCTTAAAAATCTTATTTTCGATTTCGTAATTTTCACACTGGCATTCGTAATAACATTGTTGAAACTACTTTAAAAAATTCACAATTTATAAAAGTCAAAGAAAATTTTTTTGTTTCGAATAAATGTTTGCCGAAACGTCATAATTTTTTCCATTAAAAAATCATTATACTCGAGAAATATATAGTGTTAATAAATTATACAAATTTCCGTTTGATAGAAAAAGTTAATAATTATTTATTGCCTTAAGCATCTTATTTTCGCATTATAAACTTAAAAAATGGAACTACTCTAACCAAAATATTTATAAATTAAAAAATATCTGATGTGCTGCTGTTTTTAGTGAATTCACATAATTCGTGATACCAAGATTTATGCACTACTTTATATAAGTATTACAATCTTTGTTTTGTGGATAAAGTAGAAACTGTTAAATTGTAACTTTCAGATAGAAAATTACAAGGTTCTTTAATTGAAATTATATTATTCTTTGTCATAGAAATTAAATTTTAAAAAAAGCAAAGACAAATGTAGTATATAATATGTGTATGTACTTATGTGTGTTTATTTCACTTGAAAAAACTAGTGACACATTTTGAATCTTCACATTTTAAAAGTGCATCTAATTTTGTTTCATTTATTAGCCTTATATATATATATATATATATGTATGTATGTATATATGCTATTGCTATATTATTTCTAAAATAACTAATTGGAGAAAGAGAAATCACTTATCAATGAACTGACTACTCAAAAATCAGAAACTGTCTTCACATACAAATAAATAAATTGACAGCTTTTGAATTTTTTTTTAAAAAGGCATAGTCATTTCGTTATATATATCTTCGTGTTATTAAAGTCAACTTTATTTTCAGTTGAAATACTTCTTTTTATAAAAAAATTTGTCATATATTTCGGGCCTTCTTTACAAAGACACCATGGCAAACATCTCTAACACATGTGATAAATGGGACTCATATTTTCCTTAAAAAACTTGTAATATGAAAAAGATTATCATGTCAGCCATATTTTTTCTTCTACATTACACTTTTTTTTCTTGTTTAAGTTATTCTTATTGCGCTCTTATTCTTTCAGCTCTTAGGCTAGCTCTTCTATGCAGTGTCTAAATTAAACGGTAATTTAAGTTCACCTAAAATTAATATTAATAATTTCTAATTTTAAAGTCTTTCTAAAGATATATACTCAGCGACTGTGTTTCTGTAAGTCTTATTCGGTGTCCTTAATGTAATGATTTATTTGTAATACAAAAATGTTTTAAAGTATCCATTTTAATAATAATTCCGAATTTATGACGAGATTACAGATTTCTTTTATCATATGAGGAGCATATTATAGCACAGCAATCTTTTACAAGGGTTTATCATACTTTTTGAGAATGATTTTGATATTTTCAGTTTAAAAGTAATAAAAAGAAATAGAAAAACGTTCTTAAGCTCTTATATTACTGCTGGAAATTTGTCTCCAATAAATTAAACTACTTTTTTATGTAAAAGGGCGTAGAAAAATATGCAATGATTCAATACCTTTAGGACAATTCTTTTTTTGAACAGATTTGGTTTAATTATCATTTTCTACAGTTTCTTTTGATACATGACGGCTGATTTGATTAAACTGTTGAACCAAGGGCAATAATGCTAACCGTTAATTTGTATCACTGTAGAGTTTTTTTAAAAGAAATATTGCTGCACAGTGACTAAAAATGCAAAAAACATGATTTTAGATTTTCAACTGAAATAGGCCGTATCATTATCATAAAAAAAGGTAAGAAAATATCAAGCTTTAATAACTGAAAAAAATCAAAGTGGACATTTAAAAAAGCACAAACATTTAAAAAATTGAATTTGTCGCTTAAAGAGACAATCACAAATCTCAAAGGTCTATTAAAAATCTTAAAATTCCTCCATTTCCTTTATAAATAAAATAAGCACCTTTTAAAAATTTGAATTCAATAAATACAAAAAATGTTCAGTTTGTTGTCTGTTGGATCGACAAGTTGCTGACAGGCAGACAAAATGTAATATGACTGTTATTTGATTATGACAGTATTGAGACACGCAATACACAGAGGTTGTGAATGATTCTTTCTTCGATTGTCATTACGGACTTAACTCAGATATGAGAACAAAGAAACAGTAGAACACTGACCAACAGTAGCGATTGCAAATGCCTCATCGCTCTGTTCTTTAAGAAGGCAGGCAGACTGTGTTCAGAGCAAAGATGAAGTGCAGTGTCACATCCGCAACCATATTTCAATAACGACGATCGGTGATCACCCGAACAATACGACAGTGTTTGGACAATGTGGACATCCCGCTAGGAGCTCATGATTTCACTTATTTTTTACCTTAAACCACACGTGTTTCCATTCACTGTGCTCTAAACGGTGGAAATAGAAATTCGAATGCAAGACATTGTATTTAAAAAAAAACACGCATTTTTGTGCATTATTATGATATTCCACATAGATTTTGAAGGCAACGTGGAAGGAGACTGCTCAAGTTGCTTTGTGTTATGCATCATCTGGTCCTGTATCAAGTATGATGGTACGGAAGAGTATGAGATTAAATTCATACATTCCCATAATAAGCATTATCGGCAAACTTAGTAGCTAGGATTATATCTAAGAGATTTTATAGCCTGTTTCTCTTTCTTACTTTTAGGATTTGCTGTGATCAATTTTCAACAAAACTAAGTGCAACCACATATTGAAATCAATGTTCAAGTTTTTGCTTCAACCGTATTGCACTGTTACCAGAGACAATAATTGAAGAGCATTAACTCGGCATGACACATCCATTTGTACACCACAGGAACATTGACAAGTATAGAAACGGGAAACTGGTGTTACTCCCCAAAAATGTAAAGTCGATTTCAATCAATGTAGTGATGATTAACAGACCCGGAGATAACATTCATTATTGATTACCTCACCTTCCTCATTTCAAAGAAAAATTGCATTTCCAATAAATTATCATTAATACAATTAGTAGTACTTACAATGAATTTCTAGATTTCATCTCTTGTTTAGCCATAATGTATCTTATCATATTCTGGACGGATGGCAACGTTAATACCCACATAATTATTTGCCCATGCATCTGCGTCACTCATTTTATTTTATTTGAATAGTGAAGTTTATAACTTTAAAACTATTGCTTGTATATTTTATTAAAATATTGTTTAGAATTAAACAATATTTTTTATTTGACAAATATTTATTAAATAAAAAATATATGTTTAATTTTATAATTCGACAGTGGATAAGAGAAAACAGCAGATACTTTTAAATTATTTTAATTTTGGTGAAAAAATTCCAAATCTCGGTTTAAATTAGAAAATATGTACCAAATAACAGAAAGAAATCACGTATTTGAAATAAAAGTTAATTAAAAAATTCACAGTTTTTAAGAAGATACTTGAATTTACATGAAAATGACACTGGAGTTTGAAAAATATGGTGTATAAAATTTCATTTTTAAGCTAATTGATTAAAAAAAAAGTATTTTCTTGGAAAATCATTGATGATATTTCAACTCACGTTGTTTCCTAGCTTTTCATTTGGTAATTTGAAAACGAAAAAGAAATTTCGATGCAGTTTACTGTTAGAATATTTATGGTTCACTAACTCCAAAATTGAAGATATTTATTAAGTAATTTTTGCCATGGAATATCAAACACTCAACTACTGGAAAATAATTCTTGAATCAGCTTTTACATTCTTGGTGCACATCAATAAAAAAATTTTAATCAAGTCTGAAAGTGAAAAATCAAAAATAAAATATATGACACACATTCTTTGATAACACACATAGTGATACTTTAACTCTATGGAAAAACGTAAACAAGTCGTAATAGAGCTTACTATAATGCCAAATGTTCGAAAGTCTAAAGAAAATAGAAAAAGGAACAAGTTCTGTTGTAAAAATTTATTGTCTGCGGTAGAAATTCATTTACTCTAAGAAATAATCGTGATTAAGGGCAGATTGATGGAACAGATGAAAGAAAGGAACATAATCATTCTGTAGAAATTTCCGTTGATTGCGGAATTTCGTTAGCTTCGGAAATGATGCAGGAAATGAGATACTGGAAGAGCATTTAAAATCATTAGTCAATAATGCATCGTATGTATCGTGAAATAGAGAAAACGAAATCACGCGTGCTTGTAATAAAATAATAAAAAAAAACATTGAAAAAATAAGTTTAATAAATAATTTTTGTTATAGTAGATGGCAACACGGATATTTCTTTCTCAGAGCAAATCTTTATGTAAAAGATTCGTAGGAAATAAGGTTAACAAATATTTATTAGTTAATTTTTTCAGATAAGACCAATAATTTAAGCACTTATAGAATATAAACAAAATTACGCTGGCTGCGCCTGTTCTTCGAGATACCTGGGTCCTTCGGACCTTCACCCTTTTCTGGAAGTTGTTAGGAGATGGTAACTATAGCTGTAGTGAACTGACAAATTATTGGATAAAGATACTCAAGGGCGTGGTTAATAAAATTTTACTGTAGTGGGAATTAAAGTAAGAATACAAGTAAATAGGATAATTATTAAAATTTAAATACTATTAATCTCTATTAAGTTAAAAATTGGTGCATAAAGTTAAATATTAAATTACAAAGAAGTTATAATATATTATTTTTTTATTATCTTAGAAGTATGTAAAGTAAACTTAAAAAAAGCTTATCCATTGGGGATGATATAGAATATAACTAAAGTAGTTTTGACTACTTTAGTCAAAACTACTCATTACTACCGTTAGGATTGAATTTCAGATACGTAAGAGGCTCTCGATATGTGATAGTGCGGCGGTTATATCTGGAGCACTTAACAATGCACAAGCCAAAATAAAAGAAAAAGTTCCATTAACATTATATGTACATTGAGTTTCTCATTTTTTTTAGTTTTGGTTTTTTAAACATTTGTTAAATTAAACAGATTCAAAGTTGAATTTGCGTTTTTGAAAAATTCTATTCGTTCTGGAAACTTTTCCTAAAAGCAAGAACTGAAATGTGAACCTTTTAAGGAAAGAATCCTTGAAAAAAATTATCTCCTACTATTTGGATAAAAAGACATGAATCCTTAATGGTGGAGTTGCTCCATCTCTTGAATTAATTAAAATTGCCATGATAAGAAGTGGTCTGTGGAGCTAACATCCACTTAAATTTATTAAGAAATTCTAGATTTGTTATCACGTTATTTTCGTTTGAAAAATATATGCTTTAACATTATTTATTTCAAGGATTTGACAGTCTAACGCAGTTGACCTTGATGTTTCCTTTCTGGTGTCTGATAATATTGTAAATGATATTGAAATGATTCGAAATCAACCAGAAAAAAGGATTCTTTTATGAAAAGACATTCTGTTTTAAGACAAATAATCGAGAACTATAAAGTTGTCCTTTATTAACAAATAAAAAACACAGTGGCATCATTCTAATACTCCACCGGAATCCATTGTATATTATTTTAGGATTGCAATTTTTTTGCTTAGAATAAGGTAAACCAATCTCTGAATTTTATAACTCTTTACATTTTAAAGGAAGGTTCATAAAACACTAGCAGTTAGGAGTACATTAGATATTTTAGTCATAGCAGTGAATCATCTGCAATGAAAATAAATTTTAAAAAATGAAACATATTTTTCTGATATCTCAGATTGTTGTATTAGTATTTTGACTGGAGAATATCAACTAAAGGAGAAAGGGCCAGTAATGCCCCAGACAAGATTTGTAAAGAAGTTTTACAAAAATGGAATACATGAGTGCATCATAGATATTTTTCCTATTTTCCCCTGAAGAAGCTGAATAAATAATAAAAATTTTATTCAGCTTCTTCAGCGGCACGACAGCTCTAAGTGGGCCTTTCTTTTTCAAGAATTTTTCTCGATGACTCCATTTTCGGCCATGGTCTTCCAATTGCAGCTTTTGGAGGACCACTCATTGAATCGATCTTTAAATTCGATACACTTTACGATATATGGAGAAGCTATCAATGTAAAAAAAAAATAATAATAAAACTATTGATCAATTAAAGAATCCAATTCAACCTCACGTCACTCATATTCTTAATCAGATATATTATCATACTAAAATAAGAATATTTTTCGAAACAATAATTATGATTATTGTTAACAATAATCAGAACTAAAGTTAAAGCAAGTGTGCTATCGTTGTTTGATGGAATGAATTCTTTCAGATTGCTGAACAGAGGGACAACTATTTCAATGAACTGCAGTATTTTTACATTATACATTTTGTAATCAGAACTCTCAATAACTTATTTCTCATTCAAGTAATCATTCAAAAATTAGTCATCGATCCTTAAATAACATAAACTACATTTTCCTGCTAATATCAACTTTGAGTTTGTTTATATACACCTAATTATATATGTAACATACATATATATGTCAATAATATATATTTTTGTTCCAACGGCTAGTACTGGGTGACTAACCCTTTCCCATAATAATGCCGGAAACTCCAACGCATTTAGCGTCATCTGGTGAGCACCTGTAAACCAAGTCACGGAGGCAAGTAGTATTACCCACGTCACACCACCCCAAACCCGTTTATCGGGTGAGCCACTTTCAACCATCATCTTAGAAGAAAGGACAAAGAAAACACACAGAGAGAAAGCAAACATCCATGCCCAAACCCGGATTCGAACTCGGGATCAACAGCCTAGCAGTTTGGAAAGCTCTTAACACTCAGCCATCAGCTCTTAAAAAAAAAAAAAATATAT
>JAPDSC010060112.1:0-12267 GCA_026290005.1 Latrodectus geometricus
CAAGTGACAATGTCAGCGGTGACATTTTGTGACATACTCACGACATTACTTTTTGTACAGCGTGAAACGGTATTTTTTCACAATTCGATTTAATAAATATATTGACAAAATTTTATTGACATTTTCGACGACTGACTTAACAGTGTGATGTGCATCTTTAACGTCAAAAATAGCTGATTGGAATCAACAAATCCAAATTTATACAAGACTAACTGTTACAGTATCGTGACCGTACACACCATTCACAATTTCAGACATCTGGCTTGCTTTTCGACCTTTACCAAAAGAAAAAAAAGTGTAAAATATACTGTTGATTTCGATTTTAAATACTCTAACTCACAAGTGAACGGAATAAACAAAAATTTTAAGATAGATGTGTATCCTTTATAACGAGCAGAAATCTGAAACTATTTGATCGATTCTTTAAGAGATATCGATAAAAGCCATCTGCCAAAAAAGTAATGGGTTTCTTTTTCCGCAAACTAATATTGAAAAGAACTCTTCATAACCTAATTGCATGTTCCTAATTAAAATTTAGTTACAACTGAACAACCCATGTACTTCGCGCGTTTCTACTTCAGAACTCACATCTTTGAGGTGGTTCTAGACTTTTTCTAGGTTTCCTTCATTGGAGTACTTTAATAGCATTTACAACATATGAAATCATATCTTGGAATACGAAGTGGACCTGAAAATTTCTTACAACAGACATCATCAGTTTGACTATCAATTAGTCAATTCACAAAAACATTTTATAATCGTATAGACTAGTTTCGTAATCGATAGATAAGTTTAATTTATATGTAGATATAATTAGCTTTTACATTTGGGTCCTCAGTAGAAAATATTGAGTAGCAGATTAAAAAAAAAAACTTTTTTTTGTTACTCTAAAGCCTAAATGTTGTCTAATATTTTACAAAAGGATAAATGTAGAAATAAAATACCTAAAAGCTTCTTTTCAATGCAGTCGCGTTCGGAAAATAATTAAATTTCTAGGCTGTAAATTCAGCTTGCTTTTGTTAAAGTAAACAACAACCCTTGGCCGCTTTTGTGTAGATCAGAAAATAACGTAGAAGCTCTTTCATACATTATTCATTAATTTGGCTAGAAACCTTATTTGTGTATCGTAAAATAGAAGATAACTTGCACTTTGTGCCAAGTGAAATTTTGTTTTTCCTTCTTTACGTCATACACTAAACAATACAAAATCTTTTGTTTCCTATGGGAAACAGGGTTAGTTTTAGTGGTCTCGGAGTTTTACAATGAACTCTAAAAATATATTCAAACCATTTATTGAATTATTTTTCAATTACAGCATGGCAGTCAAAAGCAAGTATTTTCACGTTTCTTTTGTCTCATTTAGTAAAGTTGAAAGAGGGATAAGCAAATGTCACGATTAAATATGCCATATATCAATTTAACTATACTTTTATTTTATGCTGAGTAGAGTTGTTTTATGTCTAAATGAATAAAGTTTATCAACATTGAGTACTTACCACTTTTGAATGAATTCTGTATTTTTAAGAACCTTCTAAATTTTCGAGTAAGTGCTTTTGTAATAAAAAATGTCATTAAAAATTTTAACATCTCTTTGTTAAATAGGTATTAAAATTTAATAAAATCAATAAAAATATTATCAGGATGTTTCGTTGAATTCGTAATTTATAAAGAAACGAGTAATAAATGGAAATGATTAACGGACATGTGGGAAATAAAATTGGAAGTCTATATGTATAAATGCCATTTTATCTTACGGAATATTATTTCTTTATCTAGTTTTATCCAATCATTTAGCAAAAGTAGTCAGTTTAATCTTTACGATGTTTCTTGGACTCTTAAGAACTCTGAATTTCAGACCAATAGTTCATGAATTTGATTCTCGTCTAGGTGTTGAGTGTAATGGTTCTATATCAATTCGAAACTAATTACCCTTCTAAATACACCTCGTATGCAATCAATGAACGTTTAGAGACTAATAAATCAAACCAAGCAACAGTTCATAGGTACGATTCCAATATCTTTTGAGGATGTTTCTAATAGTTCAGAGCCCAAGTTAAATTAATTCCATATGAATTAATGCTTGTGCGTACAAAAACTTTAGACATACAAAGCAAAGTCCATCTCGAGGACAGAAGTTTGTAGAAATTTGGTTATTTCTTTAAACGCAAGGTCCCGGTTTAATCAAGCTCTTGCCTTTTGGTCCAACAGTTCATGGGTTCGATTATCATTGCAAGCTTGGTTTTTGTAATAGAACAAATTAAACGCATATGACACTCTGATTATAATTCGGCAAAACGTGAAATTATTCCTCTAAAATTTATTATAAAAAATATTAGAGGAAAAATCTGGTGTTTTGTCACAACTGAAAATATATTTACTATTTATTGAACATATATATACCACTATTAAAATATAATTTTCATTTTCGATATTTCATGCTATTTGGATAATGGTCTCCCGTTTACCTAGATTACCCTAAGTGCTTCATATAAATATATTTTTTTATTTTGCCAAAGTTTATCAGAACAACATTCACTGAAGTGTTACAGGTAACAATACTGAATTAAATGAACCACATTAGAACATATTAGTTTGGGGAAAAAGTTATCCATTAATTTTTCAATAGACGTCTGTAGTGATCGCTATCTCGTGAGGTATCTATCAAACAATTTCAAATGTATGCTCATTGGAAAGGTGACATTTGACACTAAAATATTCTCTTGCAGTTTTTTGTTTGATTAATTCAGTTATGAGTACAAGGATTTAAAAATAGAAGACAACAAACAAAATTCGATACATTTTAGTTTTTCTTTTATAATGGCGAAAATGCTAACTAGGTGGCTAAAATTGTGAAAGGTGTTTATCGTCCTATGTATGACTGTAACAACCAGTTACGCACAATTTTGGTTTCGTCGATTCCGTTTGGGTATTTGGATGCTAAAGATGCACCTCGCATGGATACAACATCGTCGAGAATGTCTATAAAATATCAAAAACTATCAAACTTGACAGCACGTCAGCAGTCATAGCTTCGCACAAGACCTAAAAATCTACATGAAAACTGTTTTAAACCTTTTTACAAAGCGAATCTGAAAGAAGTTACAAAAAGTTCACGTAAAAATAATGGATTTCTTTTTCCCCAAACTAATATATTCATATGAACAACAGATTATTTTATCTATTTAAATGCTGTCCCTTTTATTGAAGCTATTAAGAAATGCTATAGTATTAAATGGCAAAATTCTGCACGTCACTATTCGAAATCTAATTTTTTTAATTATTTACGTGGCGAATGACAACAGTATCATGAAGTATAAATATTTTCACGGGATTTAAATGATATCTGCAGTAATATGGATTTATTTTATATATTCTGCTGTAATATATATTTGGTAACCAAAATTTTTTTAATATTTTTAATTCTTTTTATTGTTTTTTTCTAAATTTTTATGCTAATATTTCTACATTTTAACTGTATCATAATATTTTGACTGCCTAATAGTAGCTGAATTGTTTGGCAACTTACCATTTCTTCAACATTTTGTGGATTCAAATCCCACCTTAGACATGAATGTTTGTAGTGATTCCAAATTCACTTTAAATTGTAGGTCCCAATCTAATTAGAATTTTTGTGTGACTATTAATTGACATACCACACAAATATTTTAACTGTTACATTTTCACTTTGTAATTTTTTTCCAAATGGTGATAAATGGAAAGCGTTTCGATAAAAGATTACCTATTTTCTCAGTCCATTTGTACAATCAGTTTTTTTTCCTACTGTATCTAAGTTTTACTATTTTAATTGTACTTATATAAACTCAGTAAATAATTTTGTTTACTTATTCTTAATAAGGTTCTACCTTGAAATAAGAGGGGATACTCTTGAAATAAAATAATATCTTCTCTTGTTTCAAGGTAGAACCTTTCTATACTACAGTTTTTATCAATAAAAATTAAAAAATGGTTATCAAAAATTCCTTTCAGATAAGAATGATAAACATTCCATTAATTTTTAAATTTTCTAATATCTAAATTCAAATATTCCAGATTCATACTATTCCTAAATTTTTTAAATAAATTATTGAGCTTTTTATGAATTTAGGAAAAACAAAATTTCTATTTTCAAATGAAGATATTCATTAATATCTAATTTCATTAATTATAGATCCATGATTTCATTAACTTATAGAGGGTACAAATACAATATTTTATAATCTAAAAATAATTGCAATATTCAATGTATTTCCAATCTCTTACAATTTATTAGGCGAGCCATGAACTTATCTTTGTGTCAGATAAAGCAATGGAAATTTCTTTCTAAAAATAAACTTAAAATTGTTTTGAAATTGATTTTATGTATTAAATTTTTAAATCAAATAACATCGACATCACATTTAATACATGAAATCAAAATAAACTCTTTATAACCTAATGTTGTTTACAACGTTGTAATATTTAGAGTAAGAGCAATTTTATTTGAGAGTACGGCATGTGTAACTAATTCAACGTTTCATCTTCTTTCCTCAAATCTCACTTAACATTTCCGACGTGTGCAATAAAGTTAGGTTTCTTTTTCCCTTCAGAACCAATAAAACTCTTGAAATGAGAGTGGAAAGCCTCTCTTTCCGATTGCGTTTTCTCTTTTCTCTCTCTGGCAAACGATAATAAAATGATTCGTAATCGTCTGCTGGAAAGACTTGTGTTGATCGTATTTGACAACGAAATCTTGTCTGCCGTTTTCTTTTCAAGAAAAGTGAATGTATGTCAAAACAAGAAGCGATTAGCACGAATCAGGCGATGACTGACGCGTGACAACACTATATGTCATCTTATTCAAAACACTTTAAATAAGTGGGCTTCCAATAGTTGTTGATAGTGCTACTGTTTACGGTAATTTGTAAGCCTATTAATTACATAAAATATTTTTCAATAGAAGAAATATTAACTGCATGTTAAGTTTATTTTGGATTTCATCTTAATTTTTTTATTTAGTATAAAAAACATTTGTGTTCTTTTATTTTAAAATTACTTTCTCTGTAAAAGTCTTTCATCCATTTTTAACAAGTTATTATTTTTTCAATTTAGATGCTTTGTGATTTAACCCCACTGCATTATAAGAAAGTACATTTTATTGCAATTTTCTCATAGTCTACAAATCGGTTTCAAATTCACGTTCTCTGATTTGTTGAACGTAAAGTTTATCATAACCAAGTTAGCTGATTTGATCTGTTAGAATTGTATGATCTGATTGGATCCAGTCACTACTGAACATCAGTGAGTGTGTCAGAAAATTTTGGATTTGGTAGTCCAAGAGATACTTTGGATGATTTTTTGTTTAAAACAAGAAAACTTTCTAAGTCCTTCATTGCAAACCATAAATAAGGCTTATTGATTATGGAAAGTTCTACTAGGAAAAAAAAAGAATGGCTTTTCAAAAATACCACAATTTTACCTGTGAGGTGATACTACATGGTGTCAAATTTTCAGAACTTTATTTTAATCATAGTGAGGTAACTGGCATTATTCTCTCCACAAATTTTCACCAATTTTTAAGATTTCTGGATTCATTTCTATTCAATGTTAAACGCCAAGAGATGAATACTGATTGTCTGCATGAACGTCAAACCTTGTTGATGTTTGGTAACTTTTCCCATTTTTTTCTCCAGAGGCACATGATTATGGCTCATTGTGTATACTCAAACCTATTTTTCTGAGGGGATTCGGAACCACACAATAAACGGATATAAATAATCACACAAATCTTCTAAAATGTAGTTATAAAAAATAGTTTTAGTTATACAAATAGAATTTTATGCGGTGAATAGAAACCGCATAAAAAATTATCCCGTAGAAAACAACTCAAAACCTTAAAAATAACTGGGAATTTCTTTTTTAAATGATATCAACAGGCGAGATTGGTAAAATCAGGGTAGCGATACCCAGATATGGAAAAGCGGAAAAAAATTTTAACGAAAATAACGTGAGCACTTTAAATAAAAGATAAATATAGTGATAAAAAATTATAGACTAGTACTTAAAAGTAGGAACTTGAAAGCACTGGATATATAACTCTAGGTCATAATAAGTTTTAATACATATGCAATGTAATTTGGTGAAGCAATATTTCTGTAATGTGATGAAATACGTATGAAAAATTGAAGAAACTTAATGGCCGATCAAACTTTTTAATTTTTATTAATAAAGTTGTCAATTATGTTCCAATTTGATTCAAATGCTCATATACCACAAAAAAATACAGGCGTGATTCTCGTAAATTCTTTCCGGAATTCAACACGTGGTAGAAAATCAAATTCTGCAAATGCATAATGATTAGCCTTCTTCATTTGTGAGGAACTCAAGGGGGATTAGTGCTAAGATCATACTCTTTAGAGTTAGAGGCCTTGGTTTTGACCCTTGTTTTTGTTGAACAATGGTAAAATGATTTTACTTCCATCTTTTTTGGTGTGTTCTTCGTATTTTTTTTAATTATACTATTAAATATTAACTATAATATAATCTAAGCATTCTGATAAAATATATCTCTGATAGTAGGAAATCCATAATATGAAAAAGTTTTCCGAAATATAATTTAGACTAAGTGTAATTGATTTTTCTCTAGAACAGAAGTTTCTTTTTCTGTTTATTAGACTAATCTGTCCCTATGGAAATAAAAAAAAAGTGTTTTTTATTCCGCACAACAGATATTGTTAGTTATGGCTTTAAGAAAAAAATTGCTTATTTATTTCTTGAAGTTATTTATTTATTTCTTATTTATTTTATTTATTTATTTTTCTTATTTATTTCATTCTTATTTATTTCTTAACTATTAAAAAAATATAACCATTTTGATTGCAGTAATGAACATACATCTAGAAAATAATAAAAAATTATTTATACCTGGATAAAATAATTCTCTCATTTTTCTTAAGAATAGATATTGGGTCATTCAAAATTAATTTCATGCTATTCATAAAAGTTCTGCACTTTACTGCTCTATTGGTATAGGAAAACCAAGCATTTCTAAAGCTATATTTAAGCAATACCAATTTTACTGAAGAGTGAAGAAAATATCGTGAAAAAGGCTTAAAAATTTATGAAAAATTATTCCAAAGTAATTTAATGTTAGTTCACATAGCAAACTTTATAAGTTTTTCTTCTGCGACTCGTTGTGTCTGGTGGTCAATACGAAAGTTACAATAATTGCTAAGATTCAATTTTTGATGTACCAATAGAAAAAATATAAAAAATAATGAATTTTTTTAACCTAATTTGATTAAGTGATAGAAACGTTCTTCTTTTAAATAATAAGTCCTTAGCTCTATTTTGCTCACTCTTTACCGCCGTAAGATGGTGTTTCGGATTTTTCTATGCACATTTGGTGCTTGGGAGTTTTCAGAATTCTGTCTTTTGTTACATAATAATGAGTCCATTGCAAGTATGTTCTGGAAATAAAAAAGATAGATTTTAATTGTATCGATCTTAAAATAAATATTTCGTATTATAGATTCCAGAAAGAATTCAATTTTTAAAGGTGATGGATATTTATTAGATAAAGATCACGCAAAACTGGCCTATTATTCTTGGTAGGAAATCACGAAAAATAATTCCCCAATAAATTTTAAAATGCACTTATATACAATTTCCAGAGAGATTTTTCAAAGTGAAAGAAGTTATTGAAATTTCGCTCTTTTTCCCCCAATGAATAACATTTATTGAAATTCGAAATTTATTCCAGTACGATACTGTCATTTTTACAAGTCCTTCCAACACTAGGGTCTTGGTCTTTTCAAACAATTAAAAAATTTTTGACAAAACTGGTAAAAAAAAAAAAAAAAAAAAAAAAAAAAAAAAAAACACTATTTTCGATTAACCAGTAACTTCTCCAGATCAGAACCCCAATGAAACTGAAATTTTAATGTTGCAAAAAAAATGGCATTTCAGATTGTAAAATTTTTCTCAAAACTACGCTATTTAGCATTTTATAGAAAATGCAGTGTTAAAATTAGTGCAATAAAAAAAATGTGGCAAAAAATACGCAAAGCCTAAAAAATGAATTATGTGTAAAATAATGCAAAAATATTATTTTTTTATTTATTTTTTTTCCCAGAGTATAATAAAGAGCAAATTTTAAATACTTGAGTAGTAACAGTTAAACTTGAAACTACTTACCTATGAAAGACTTCTAAGGAAGCATTTCAAACGCTTACCAATCTAAATACAAGCGTGTGCAGAATTCGTCTTTGGATTTAAGACAGATTTTCCATTAGAATTCGGACTTAATTTCATCTCCATTCACGCAGTTTGAGTTGAATCAGGATCACTAAAATCCCTGTGTTTATCCCTAAGCAATTGTTCTCTATAGCAGACGCTAATCATGAGTTGCACGCAATCGGGAATTTACTAGGTTATAATTTCAAATTTCTAATATTAACAACTCACTTACATTATTCTAAATAAAGATGAGAAAGGGATTAAACAGGATTTTTAGTAACATTTATTTAAAAATTTGGGTATTAAAATCTTACTGTTTTTAGTACTTGAAAAACAATATAGAAAAGAAATACTTTTTTTATAATAAATACTTAGCAGTAAAGTTTATAGCTTTTATTTTTAAAATAATAATTTATGGGGAATTTTTTTTTCTGAGAAAGATAAGGGAGGAGAACGTATTATAAGTTTTAAATTCCTCTCAAAAGTATATATTTATATTTATAGAACTTATTGTATATATATATATATATTAATATTTTAATTTTTATTAATTATAATAATAATATTATTATAAAACTGATGAGGCATTTAATCAACTATTAATTGTATTAGTTAAATGCAAATTATAATCGTATTAAATTATCGTATGATTAGTTGGATAAATAGTTTGTTATTTAATTAATTAGTATGATTATATAAAATACTTTTGCTTTAGAATGTATTTTATAATTTTTAATTATAGACTATTTTAAAACAATTTTTCTAGCCTTGTGTAGCCAAATAAGCTGAAGATAACGTAAGAACAATCAATGGCCTTTATCCAGCATCTTCAAGACAACTATGTATGTAGTGACTGATCAAAATGGAATTATACTTCAAAGTATTTTAAGATCTTTAGTATTTCCAAAGATTTAACTTGTAGAAAATTTGTATTTAACTTGATAATGCTCCAACTTATTATCCTTAAAAGCTATTTAACTAAACAAAACTCAGAGCCGGCGCTAGCAGCTTCGCCGCCCCGGGCAAAGAGGTAAAATGCCGCCCCTTTATAACAAAAATTAAAAGAGATAACCTAAACCCTTTCCACGAGTAATGGTAAAATAAAACGAGTAAAAAAATTGCAATCATCAGCAATGTTGAAGTTTTGATACATGTTTCGACAAATTAAGACACACGTTTCGACAAATTAAGACACACGGTTAAAAATTCTATTATTGTGTCCCTTTGATTAAATTATAAAAAAATTATTTCTTTAAGTTTTAAGCTATTTTTAAGTGGGAATTTCTTATGCTTGTGAGTTTTCTTGCATTTCAAATATTTTGACATTTCAATTAGTTAAAAGTTCATACATTATTAATATATATAGTATATCATGGGTCTAAACTCAATTATTTTAGAAAGAGAAAGTGCTTAAAAGTTTGAGAAATTTAATTTTAGGGCCAATTTTCCGCCCCCTAAGGTTGCCGCCCCAGGCAAGGGCCCGGCTTGCCCACCCCTAGCGCCGGCCCTGCAAAACTGCATCATATTCCTAACTATAAAATAATTGCTTATTGCAACTCTTTTCTCTTCTTACCAATGGAGTTGGTTAAAAATATCAAAATTTCATCAAGTGTTGGTTAAAAATATCAGAATATCAGAATTTCATCTGATATTCTGATGTAGTATTTATAATAAGTATTTATCAACATCAAAATAATTATATATACGCAAAATATACTGACGATGTCAGTTTCACTGAAAAAAAAATGATAGGAAAAGCTAAACATTTTCATTCTAGCCATTTTTTTTTGATTGATTGAGATTAATAACTTATTGGTAACATTAATTCCAATTGGGTAGCTTGCTCTTCAGTTTTTAGTTTAATACCTTATATGAAAAATCCCATATTAGGCTCTAAAACCCTTCAAATTGTGTGTCCTGGTCTATTAAGACGTTTTACGTGAAGGGACTAGAATGTGACAAAAGAACCATTAGACCAGTAATTCTCAAACTTTTTGTCACGGCACTTTTTGAACGATTTCAAAATTTGGCGGTTAAAGAAAAATAAGTTTAGAAATTGTGTGCATATTTATCTAAATGATCTGAATAAAATAGTTAATGATGATAATTTTGATTGTAGAATAAAACAATATGTACTGCAAAACAATAAGTTTATTAAGGGATTCATTATAATAGAAAAGATTTTCAAATGAAAAATTTGAGGTTGATACTTTTGATTTCGTTTATATTAGGTCATAAAAAGAACACAATGGTACTTTCATATTGTCTTCTACATTTAAAATTCTTAATTTTTTTTCGTTTTTACATTTAGTATTAATCAAAGTCCTAATTCACGCAAATAAGATGTAGAAAATTGTAATTGTAAATATTGAAAATACTTGAAATTTCTTCACGTAGGGCAAATATTTCAATTTATGAAGATCACAATTATCGAAGATTCGAACAATTTTTAACTGTAAAAAATATAGTACCTAACCGTAATAAAAAGTTTTTTTACAGTGTTCTTTTCTATGATTGAAACAAATTTTACTCATAATAAAAACACCCTTATAATTTATATTCATTTCTAAAACTGGGCGGCATGTAAGTGATGTGGTATAGAGGTTGATAATTCATTAAGATGGATATTCTATTTAAGCCAATTAGATATATCCGTTAACATATGCACATTTGATATCTTCCACTTTTTACTTAAAAGTTGAATGGAATTTTTTTTTTTTTTTTTTTTTTTTGTTCAGTAGTTCATACCTTTATTCGCAATCATTCCGAGCACGAATATTCTGGCGTAGTACTGACGTCATTTTGACGCAATATGCTGGCGGGGTTTCCTTAATTTGGCGACACGCATTGAGATTTTGCAGGTAAGAATTGGAACTAATTGGCAATTAACAACTTGATGAGTGGCATGAAAATGGCGGGAAAGGAGGCTAAAGCAGCAGACTTCGAAATATATGATGTAAACAAAGAAATAAATTCAGTTTTCCTACTGTTTATAAAATTTCACCTTGTATTTGACCTTGTTTTATGAGATCATCACGTGCGATGGTAAATTTGAAAATCATAAATAATGCATTTTTCAGCTATATTTATGAAAATGTTTTTTAAACTTTATAACAGTAGTTTTGCAAGCTGTAGTTCTAATTTCTGTATAATTCTACATTTTTTTAGAATTTCCTCATAAAACCTAAATTTCTTTAAGTTTAAATTATCAAATATATGCCTATTAATCATAATTTCTATATTTCAAACTACTTAAATTTTTGATTTAAGTCCTTCAAGGTTTCTTGGATAAAAATAAACTTTGTTAATCAAAAAATTCATAGAAGTAAAATGATAAATATGAAAATTTATATCGATTAATTCAATCGGTTATTTTATCTTAATTAACAATCAAACAAGTTTTTAAATCATCTTTTGAAGTTATCAATAAAATGAAATAAATGAATCCGAAATTTTAAATATATAAATTTTTTTATTTTGCGTAGTAAATTTGTATATTTAATAAATATTAAGTGTAAATATTCATATTAAAATATTGTCATTTTTGTAAGATAGTATAGTATTTGAAAATGGAGTTTTTTCCATTAATTTTAATCGAATTAATTTTATTTTATTTTGTTTTCAAAATTATATAAATCTATCATAGTAACATATTTGAATTTTATATTCCTTTAAAATATCAAGTAAACAAATAAAACTTTCTTATTTAATCTCATTGATATCAATGAGAAATTTAATTTTCAATGAAAGCAAGAAATATATTAAAGCATCATAGATAATTTTTTATTTAAATTAAACGTGAATATTTGAAAATCTAGCACATACATAGATATACTTGAGAGTTTATTTAATTAAAAAAAACTTTCTAATTATACATCCTTACCCTTTGAATTATAAAAAAGTAAGAAAAAGACAAATAAGTTACTTGATGTTTTAATACCATATTTGTTGAAAAAATTTTCGTCCAATGTGAATCAATTTTTTTACTGTCAAAACTAAATTTTCGTCAAATAACAACCGCATATATTACGCACAACTTTATGCAAAATATTA
>JAPDSC010060121.1:0-29669 GCA_026290005.1 Latrodectus geometricus
TTTCATAGTGATAATATGATTCTTTGTGAAGTTGTTCACAGAATGTTGTTACATAATTTATAAGTATAAAAGAATGCCTAATTTAATAAATAATAATATTAGTAAATTGCATACATAAACAATTTTATAATATTCAGATTTAAAATAGTATAAAAAGAAAGATACATCATAATTATTTTAATGTTGTAAACATTGAATTTATGTAAATCTGTCTTGGATTAAATACCTAACTATTAAATGTATGAATACATTTTCTGTTTATTAAAATACAACATATGATTGGGAACTAACATAGAAAGACGTTGGTAAATTTTATGACATATATGGAATAATCAAAGCATTTTAATGGAAAAACATATACATAATTATGTGTATTATTGTTTTATATGTATGTACATATATTGTCATACGTGGTAGCACATCCCTTGATCACCATTTTGGAATAAGAGCTATAACAATAGTTTATTTTTACTTTAATTTTTAAAGGATTTTGATTTATTTCAGAAAAACTGATTAGTGAAATAAGTACATATTTGGAAATGCTAAAAATATTTTCATAATACTACTACTAATAATAATAATAATGTCGGAATATATAGATTTAATAGCTCTGTACATTTGCCTAATATTTAAGGTACATTTTTAGCAAAATTTCACAGAATGTAGTTAATAATAATACATTCTACTTAATTAAAAATAATGAAAGATAATTAATTTTAATTAGCTTGAATTTAAAAATCAGATTTACGAAAATTTTGCACAGTCATAAGGCTTTTAATATTTGTAAAACACACTTTTAATGTCAAGAAAAATTCAATATATTAAACAAAACACTAAATTTTGTGATTTATTATGCTGATATTTAAGGAAAACAGCAAAAGAAAAATGTTGCAAAACAGAGTATTTAAGTAAAACGTTTTCTGATTGTGAACTCTTTGTATTTTATTACCAGCATTTTTCTCTGATTGCTTACCAATCATGGATGATTAAATCATTTTTACGTAATACAAGATTTACAATTTTATTAGTTATTTAACTTCAAATTAAATAACAATTATAAATATTTCATTAATTTACAACTAATTTTAATTTAAATATGTAATTCATATATAATTTAATTTATGTAATTCATGTAATTAACAGAACAGCATGGGTCTTATCATAAGTAAATAAAGTCTAAAAGAAATATAAAAGTGATAAGTTGTTTGTTCTTCTTCATTAAACATAATAAGTCAATTTGGGACTTGGATTGGTCCAAAAATTTTTTTCTTCAAAATATAAGGAAATTTGACCAATATGATTACTAATTATTTTGAGAAATTCCATGGCAGAAGAAAACAAATTCTGAGAACCCATTCTAAGAAATTCACATATTGATTTTTACTTATCTAATAATATTTATCTCAAATGATATACCTTCTACAAAATAAGTTATCTATCTCATTTTTACCAGAAAACACACAAGTTTACATGCTCTTTTATACTATTGTATTGAATATAGTAAATTATCTTTGTTGCCCAAAAAACAAGTGAAAGAAAAATAATCGACCATCTTATAATTTAAGGAAATTTTTACATTCTAATTGTTTAACAAACATAAATCCATCAAGTCGTGCACATGGAAATGCCATTTAAATTTCATACAACAGTAAAATAATTAGAATAAAATATTAGTTAATTTTAAATATAACTGGATAAACTTTTAGATTATCAAATATTTTTTAATTATAATAAATTGAATTGGTGATTGAATATAAATTATATATGTTTCCTAATAAAATATTTAGTACCCATTCTTGAAAAATTTAATTCCATTTGACTAGAATAAGTTTAGCTATCCCTAACTTCTATATTGATAAAAACCATCTGTTTTGGAAGGATATTTATTCTGCGAAATTATGTATATTTTAGCAATTACAAGTTACATGAGAATACTTAACAGCAAATATGCTTTGTAAAGCCATAGATTTATCATAATAAATATAATATTATTTTTATAAGATGTTTCAATATGTAAATCGTTCCTCGGCAAATTGCTTTTAATTTGTATATTTGAATAATCGTACAGACCTTTGAGAATTTACCGTGAATATTGGCAATAGATTAGTTTTTCTATTTCATATGCTTCATAATTAAACTGCTAATACATCTAATTGTGCACTTGCGCTTATTAATAATACTTTAGAACTCTTTGTAGTAAGATTAACGCAATCTTTCCAGGAATAACATAAATTTTGTCTATAATTATATAAATAGTACTAATAATTATATAAATAGTATATGGATGGAACGAATCATTAATGTTTTGCTTTAACCATTGATTTAAAATTGCTTTTCCAAGTAATTTTATCATGTTTAAGTATGAAAAACAATCGCGTGATATTTTATTTACTATAAAAAGGAAAACATACTCAATCTTCAATTATCTTATAGAGAGAGGAACTTTTCTAATTAAATTCAATGACATACACACGTTGCCACATGAAACTCTTAATGTACAGAGATACACATATGAATAGTGTTAAAATGAGTTAAAGAGTGTACTTTTTAAAGTACACTGTTTAACTCAACGACTTTGGAAAACACGACTGAACGTCTGCACGAGGTGCTTTCAACAAAGCACCTCGCATTATTTAACTACTGTCATGTAACGAAGAATATTGGAATGATATCGGGCGTCATAGAACACGTCCCTAGCAAACAGAGCTATAATAAGTTAATATTCTCAATATGCCTTAAAAACCATATGAGATTCCTGTGGTGAAGCACCAACCCACGGAGCTCCAGCAAACCACTAAAGGATAATGTGGCCATCTTCCCCTCAATAAAGTACCGCTACAAATAATGTTTTACTTTCTTGATCATTGAAAGTGGCGTAAAGCTACTGAGCTGATGGGACACAGCACAAAACTACAAAGAGGAATTACTTAGTACTAAAATTCTTCCATATCATGACTCAGCTATTGACTACTTCATTCAGTTGTAGCATTTATAATATTTATCCCGTATACCAGGTTTCTTATGAAAACTATCATAATTATTTTTCATAGCTTATGTGATATTTTAATTAAAAGATTTTGATTCCTGACACCTTCCAAAACTTAGTATGATACTAAAACTTCTTCGAGTGATTAAAGAATATGGAGCCCGTGCATTTCATTGACAATATAAAAAAATAAGACAACGCTGCAATGTGCTTCTATTTTCCTTTATCACAACAATTTTTAAGAAGTAATTTATTTAATTTGTAGTTTTCATGTATATAGGAAAAATTGAAGCTATTATGTTTAATATTTTCTTCTTTTCTTAATTTATCAATTTTATAAAGAGTTTTAATAAAAAGTTACACTTCATTCATCTGAATGGTAAATTTTAAGTTATTCGCACTTTTCCGTGTTTTGTTATTGTTGTTCACTATATAAAAAATTATTTTTGTTTCACTATTTATTAATTTGTTTTGCAATCAATTAGAAATGATCTCAAACATAAGATATTTTCGAAAATAGCTCACATTAATTAATTAAATTTAAACGTGTTGCTATTCATGTATACATATTTATTAGCAGTGTGAGAATGAACTGAACCCTAATAATTTTGTTGTCGAAATTCATTTGTATTTCTAAAAATCATACACTATTTGGTATGATGCCTGATTTATCATATGCACCCATTCGTTAAATCATATTTTGCTTAACAATATCTTCCTTTTAAAAATGTCTATTCTTTAAATACAAAAATAACAAAATTGTATTTTTAAATTTTTGCATCAAAATGGGAAATTAAATATAATATTTTTACACATTCTAACTTTACTTATTTGATCAACCTGGCTAGTGGTTACCGTAACCGACTACGGATGGGGAAGACCTGGGTTCAAATCCCCGCTCGGGAATGGATGTACTTTCTCTTTCTGTGTTTCTTGTCCTTTTCTCAGATGATGGATGAATGTGGCCCGCCCTATAAACAGGTTTGTGGTGGCATGGGCGATGCTACTCATACCTCCGTTCACATGTGCCCACCGGGTAACGATAAAATGAGTAGTAGTTTCTGGCCTTGTTGCGGCAAATGGGCTAATGAACTTACTTGTTTAAGGGTGCCCGCCATTAGAAATAAAAAAAAACTTCAATTATTAATTTTAAAATTTGTTACGCTCTAGCATTCTAAGTATATTTTATACTACTGAAAAAAGTATAAAAAAAATGCTGTTGTAGAATATACATTTTTCCAGGAGAGCACAATTACAAGATATTGAATGAAATTGGCAAAATAAGAAATTCATAATATTAATTTAGAAGTTCTCAATCTTTATTTTTAATACTAGGCTCAATCTGTATAAATCTATAAGTAGTGAAATATGCTGGATCTGTAAAATCTGTTGCTTCTTTTAAATTGTTTAATGAGTAATATGAATCGTCTAAAAATAAGAATTGCTTGATAGATATCCTTATGACTATTTATCAGTCATAAGGATATCTATCCTTGTGAGGAACAACATAAGGAATTAATTGAATAGTTGTCCATAAAATTTCGATGTATAAAATTTAAAATTTCTAAAATACTATGCTTTAAAATAAGAGTGTTTCTAAATATTAAATTTTCCATTATTTCCTTGTGTTTAATAATAATATTTAAATATAGTTAGTTTAAATATTTCCCAAGAAATTAAAAAAGTTTTGTTCTGTAACTTCCAACATTTCTTTATATGAATAAGAACTACTTATAGACAGTTTCAGTAAAATTATTTTATATAAAACTCACAATTTATATTTAAAATTGTAAAAATCTGATTAACTATTTAATAAATATTTGAAATAGATATTGAAATGTTTTTCTAATGAAACGGAATTATTAAAGAATGAGTAATTTAAAATTGTAATCGTATATTTGAAATAATGAAACTAAATTAAAAATATCATATATTAAGTGTTTTCTCATCAGATTTAATTTGTTTTATAAAAGTTAATTTTAACAAGCTTTTCCAAAATCAACATTTATAAGGAAAAATTATATTTCAATATTATATTATAAAAATGTTTCAGTTGTTAGAAACGTTTTTACTGATTCCTTGATTTAGCATCAATGTCCTAAATTACTTTTAATGCAATTCAAAAATATGAAATTCAAAATAATTTTCAATTATGTAATAATGTCCATCCTAAAGGACTTATATTTCTTCTTAGAAAAATCAATGTTAAATTTTACGTAGTTTTTATTTAGCAATATAATTCCTTTTAAATGAAAGTTAGAAATGATTATTTTGTGGCATTTTTTAATTTTTATTTTGTCAGCACACAATAATGTCCATTTATTACATTGAGTTATTTATATTTTGAATTTTTTAACATAATTGTTTATTCTTTGAAATACAGTCTTACTTAAAATTTTAGGAAATATCAAGACTAAGGTTAAAAAAGTAAATTGATTTTAATACAGTCAATGTGATTAAAAGTTTAAGTTTGATGATATTAAAAAGTTTAAGTTTACTTTCATATAATACTTAAATATTTTAAAATATAAAGGCTTAAAAATTATAAACTTAAATTGAATTAAACATAATTTTCGTGATATGAATGATAAATTTTAAAAATCAAATTATTTGCTGATCATAAATTAATATATTAATCACTTAGAAACAGCATCATAGACTATATTTTTATCAAAAGAATAAATTACGCTAATGTAATTAATTAAGTAGTAATTATGTGAAAATATAACAATTTAAAACATTATATATGTTATATAATTAATAAAATACCTTAAACCGATTCATATATTTAGCTAATTTCTTTGCTTAAACACACCTTCAAATTAAATTTAAGCAAATGATAGTGGATTCATTTACTGGAAAATAAATATAAAAAAATAATTTGAAATCTCTATTTTTCAAATATCAATGAATATAATATCGTGATTTAAGTTAAATCTTTGTGAATCGAACAAATTAATTCTACAAAATTAGAATTAAAACCACTTTCCCATTCGCAAATTATTTCCTTAATTTAAATATTAAAGCAAAATTAATTAGATAAAAGTAAAATAAACCATAAATCACTAAATTAGAAAATAATTTCATTTACTTTGAAAGTCTAAATTAAGCCATATATTTACTTTATAATTAATAAAATTGATTTAAGGCAATTATAATTAGCTTTAGGTTTCATAGTCATTCTTCAAGGATTATCATTTAAAATTAATGACATGTTATGCTCTTCGAATATTTAAGAACTTTAAACTTTGATGTGATAAACTTATGTTTTTACGAATATTTTCTTATAACCTGATGAATGTTGATATAGATTTTTGTCACTTATTAGACCTTATTGAAATTACATAAATAAAATCATTCATTTATTATAGTAGAGAGCATTTGAATAAATATTCGTTATCGGTTTAAGAGTTAGAATAATTAAATTTAAAAGATATGCTGGAAATACATAAATTTTTTTAAACACACATACTTATATATTATTACAATTTCATGAAATATATCGGGTTTAGTGTTGAAGATATAACCAGGTTCATTTATCATTTATTATAATTCACAGTTGATATTAATGTAATTTAAGAGAAATGTGCAAAATATTTTTTCATAAGGAGATTCAAATACGAATTATATTTCTGTATAAGACTTATTATATTAAAAATACTAACTTCTAAAATATAAAATTTTCATTTTTCGCTTGGGTCAAGATTTCTTTATTCTCCAATAATGTATATTCTTTCAGCTGCTTTAATCATGAGAAACGTTCATGTTTCATTTAAATAATTAAGTAAAAATACCTGAATTCGTATTTAATTTTGAAATTATATATAAAACATAATGCAGAAATTACTTTTTCCATATAATTTTCGTTTTAGACGCTTTAACGACATTGAATTTTAACAATAACTAATTTGAATATTCATTTAAAATTTAATAAAATTTCATATTTACTTTAAGGAATATTACATGTGCCATTACTTTAAGGAATATTATTCCATATTATTCCATGTATTAAAAAGTACATATTAATATTAACATTTCAACATTTTTAAAAGCTTTTGGACATTCATCTAACAAAATTAGCTTTATAAATTTATGTCATAAGTGTTATTTTTGATTATAATCGTCCAACTAATCTGAAAATTTATATATTAAAAATAAAAGTTTATTAGCTCTTATTTACCGTCTGTGTATTTCAATACCAGCCTGAAAAATAGGTCATATTTATTATCGAAGTAACTAAGTTACTGTATACTAAAATTCAACACAAGTCATGAATATAAGTATATATATTTTATTAAAAGTTTAGTATTTTTATGCTGAGGATATTTTGAATATCGGAAGTTCTTAAGTCTTGTTGTAAAACAGATATACTCACACTCATTTTTCTAAAAGAGTACCCATGAAATTTAAAATTTTCTTTTGAAAACTAATCATTTTACATGTAATATGAAATTTTTAACTTCCAAAAGAAAAAAAAGTTCAATTAAAAATTTTGGAATAAATGTTGATATCAATAAAATATTAAATAGTTAAAAAATTTATTTCAGTTTGTAGGAATTACAATTTTTATTATTTATGATTAGAGTTTACATATTTTAAATAATAATTAAAATTGCTTCATTAAGGTATTTTTCAAGTTTTTTAATTCAATATTTAAAATTATTAAAATTTAATTATTGATAATTTTATTAGTTTTATTAAAATGTATCAATAGATATAATAATAATTATTATATACATTAAAATAATTATTTTTATATTAATTAGCTGGTTTATGTATGATATTTCTTTATTTTTACAAACTCAATAAATATTGTTAAGGTTTTATGATTCATTTATGAATAACTAAAGACTTTATGCCTGTAATTAGAGGAAAATATCAAATTATATACATCTGCTATCAAACGCTATCATTAACTAATTACATTTTTCTGACTTCCCAAAAAATTAAGTTATTGTAATACGAATAAGATAATTAAAACAGTTGAGGCACACATAAGTGTTAAGTTGATTGAATTATCCAGCTGGTAAACATATCATATCTCAAATTTTGTTTACGACCAAATTATTATATGTAAGTGATAAGTTCAATTATCTCACTCAAATTGAACTCTTCACTGTGCAGATCATAAACAGTCTCAATTTTTAAATGCTGATATGCAAATAAATTTTTCAACTGCTTTATTACATAACTGACGTGCTTCTACAAGCATAAATATTAAGCACATTACCAACATAAAGTTTTAAAATAATTGTAGCAATCTAATTTATTTACAATTTTTCTTATTTATTCATGACTCCTTATCCACATGATTAAAATTTTCTAAATTTTGAAACGATCTTCATATTTGTCAAAGATGTAATACATAATTTAATAAATGATTAATAGAGTTTTTGTTTCTGAACAACTTTAGTTTTTCAATTAGTAATATTACTTAATTATAATTACGTTTCTAAATTAATCATAACTTCTTTCTTTTATCATGTTTCTTTAAACGAAACATGGCATATGTATATCCTGAATTTCTTTATATATTCTTTGAATGTATTACTTCAGAGAAACACCCTTCCTCTTGCTATTTTAATTAGTTTGGTCATACTTAAAGCGTCATAAAAGGAAAGGAGTCATCTAATGCAGCTTTCATAAAAACTCTGAGAAATACTTTTAATCATATATAAGTTAAAAAATAAATTGAATACAACTTTTGTAAAATCAAATTAAAATGAATTAAATAATGGTATTAACTTTACTAATTAATTTTAATTGCTTATATTCATATATATGTTTATTTTATTTTATTCATTTTAAGTTATTACATACCTAACATTTAATTTTTAGTGCCTCCCAAAGTTGTGATAACAGACGAGCATGGTCAAACAATGCAAGATGTCATAGGGCCTTATGATGAAGGCTCATCTGTATCATTATTTTGTGAAGCTTCAGATGGTAAAGTATAGATACTTTAAATATTATTATCAAATGTGCTAATAACAATTGATGGCTAAATTAATTTGGTTACATTTTTTTAATAATTCTTATAAGAAAGTTAAAAATATGTTTATTATCATTTTAATCATTTCTAGAATTTTTACTTGTACTTCACCAACAAATTCATTATCATTTATTGCAAATATATTGCTATTATAAACATTCATTATTTACTATAAATAATTATTTTTAATTTTTGAATGTTAAGATAGTTGTCTATGCCTAACAAAAGTTAGTAAATCTTTTATTTTACTGGCACAATTTTGACTTATTCCTATTGTTGTTAAACAATCATATTATTGTAGTAAACTTTAATAAAACATTAAGATAGGGTAAAATATAAATATGTTTACTTTTAAGAGGCATGTTTTCTATGATTTGTCTTGAAAAACATTATATAAAGTTGCTTATATAAATTTTCATAACATTATATTTGTACTCATTTCTAAGTGCCATATTTTAGAAAAATCTTATTCTTCTCTGAAAGTCTAATAATATGAAATGGTCAGTAACACATAAATAATCGCAAATGCTTAAATGACTCTATATGTTACAAAAAATATGAATAACTATTTATCATGCTATTTATGTATAATTTATTACTATATAAACAATTGTTTTGTTTTTATTAATGTTAATGTTTTAAAGAAGTATATATCTATATATGTATATTTATATTGATTCGTTTTGCCCTTGCTCTTTCAACACGTAGAAAATAGAACTAAACGCAATTATCTTCAAATATTTTTTTCAATTTATGTTGTTTTAGAATGATGTGCTGTAAGGTACCGCAAAGTAATTCATTACATACTATTTCTGATTACAATATTGCATTTTACTAATGGAATTGATTTTTAAATAATTTATTTTTATGCATCTGTACAATACTATGTGTATATATAAATTATTCCATATACGATAAAGCCAATAAACTAATAAAGTTACATGAACCAGTCGGAAATTTCAAATAAATGTCGTGTAATGTTTTCATGACAAAAAATTGTGAAATTTTCATAATTACAAAATCATTATTCATTCAATATCACTAAAACATGTATAACGAATATTATGTTTGTTGCCATGTGTATGATTTATACATTTTGCAAATATTTTGTTAGAGATATAAAACTTCAGATTTGATGTAATATACATATATATTTCTTAAATAATTATTTTATAATTATTTTTATATAATGTGGGAATTTTTTAATATTCAAACTATAATTGAAATAAAAGTTTCATTTTTCTTAAAATCATAATAACATGTTTCCATATTTCAATATGTTATTACAATTTTTTATTTTATTTTGATGTATTATGTTATAAAGTATATTCAGTTGTACTAAAGAATATTCATTTACAATTTAAAAATGTGACAGCATTTAGTTATGATTGACACATAAATTATTGTTTTACAAACACGTATATATTACACATACGGTTTTATGCATATTTGTTTCAACAGTCAAGTGAAAGATTCTTGACAGTTAAAATATATTACAAAAATTCTTATATAAAAAGCATATATACGAAGGATTATTTATTCTCATAAAATAAAATGCCTTATCTTACAAAAGGAAATAAAAGTATATTTCCTTATCCTACTTTACTAGCTTGAACATGGGAGATATGAATCGTCTGTATCCTAAGCATGAAGTAAGACATTGTTGGTAAATTGTGTTCTACTCTATAGCCTGGCATAGAATAAAAATGAAGCAGTTGAGCATCTGCAGAGAAATATTCTTACTAAGAAATAATATTTCATATCATTCTGTCGCAGACGAAAAGGAAAAAAACTAAAGGAAAGAAACTGTTTCAAATCGGAATACAGAAATTTCATTGAATGGAATTCAGAGCTCTAAAACATTTGAAAGTATCTGAATTTTTCTTCAGAGTAAAGTATATGTTCTGTAGTTTCTAAAATGAAAAGGAATGCGTAAATTTTAAAAAATATATTTTCTTTTAAAATTAATATATTATTCTAAACGCGTAAAAACAGCAGGTTTGTAAATTTAACTAAAAATTTTCCATATAACTTTTAGGTGATCCTCTTCCTACATTAACATGGTGGCGAGGAAGTATTTTAATAGATGATACATATAATATTACACCACAAGAAGTAGTTCGAAATGAGTTGCTGCTTACAGACTTACAAAGATCAGATCTTTTAGTTGAAATTACTTGTCAAGCTTATTTCACCAACTTGACAAAACCAAAGATAGGAGTTGTCATGTTAGATTTAAATCGTAAGTATCAAAGAAATTATTTATATGTTTTGTATTCAAACTGGCTTAGTAACTGTTTTGATTTTGCATTTCTCATATTTATTCTTAAGTTCATATAATGCGTTATTTCAGTGTTTTGAATATTATAATTTCACTTTTATCAAAAGAAAGTTGAAAGAATGTTCAATGTAAACAATGTACAAGTGCAAGAGATTAGCTTGCGTGAAAAATTATTATACCACTTAAAAATCATATTATACTAAAATCACTTCAAAATATAGAAACCCCTCAGTAATTCCTTTTTTAAACTAAAATCAGCAAAAAGATAATTTCGTATGAGTGTGATAATCGTTTCAAAATCATTATCTTCAGAAATATGCAGATGTTTACATCATCTCAATTAATCATTCGTTAGATCACTGTATATTTTAAACGGAATTTTAGGGCTCTAAATCCTTATTCATGATGAATAATTGTTACATCAGAATTTCGCTGAAAGAATCAAGTATTTATTATTTTTTTCATTTTGATTATTTTATTGTATATTATTTTTTATAATTTTCTAAAAAATCAATTTTAAGTGAATCTTTTCTAAAATTTTGAAAATTATTGCGAGAAAATATATGTATTTTATAAATAATTGCATTTATTTTTCTAGTTGACCTATGAAACAACCCAGAAATTTTTATCAAAAGCACTTTTTGTAATTTTATAATTTAATCTATTGTCGGACACTTTTGTCATAATTATGAATAAGCAAACCTTTTGATTTTTTATGAATTGAGATAATAGCATATTTATTAAATTTAATGTATTTAGCCATTATAAAAAAACAGGAAAATTTAAATGTACTTTGATATTTTTTGTGTAAAAAAATGAATTAAAATTAAACAAAAGCCGTTTTACGTTTATCCTAGAAAATTTAAATAAATGCCTCTTTTTTCAACTTTTAGAAAATTAAAAATTTTTTGTTCAGGAATCGTAGGAGCTTAAATTTGATTTAAAATTATTTTGCTCTGATAAAATTCTTAAGATTTAAAAATTAAAAAAAAAAATCTTCATTAGTTAAAAAAATGTTTTCTGATAATTTCTTTTCAATATTATTATTACTGAAAATTTTAAAATTATTGCAGTACTTATAACAAAATCATTTAATATTTTCTTTGCGATTGTAAACATTTTCGCAAAAAAATGTAATGAAAAGTGACTAACTAAAATATTTTAAACTAACGACAATCATAGGTTTTTGCATTTAAATTTAAAAATTAGTCTTATTGAATTTTTAGAAATAAAATGAAAAGAAAATATTCTTTTGGGATTATTATGATTGTCAATAAATTAACGTACTCTTATTTTTCCAAATGTGTAGGATATTTGTATATTGTGTAGTATCATTGAAATCCTTATTATATATTGTGTCTTAAATAAATCAATAATTAAATAAAATTTAAATGTCTAATTTTTTCTTCAATATCAGCATATTTAAAACATGGGATGTTGATGAAATGGTAAAATAACCTTTAACATTCATACTTGGTAAGTATTATCTAGGATACTCAAGAGAACGCTTTTCTAGTCCTAATAGAAAAATATATTGACAACAGGCACCTCCGAATATTAGCTAAAACTTTCTGAAATAAGAAATTAGGACAAATTTAGACCACTAGATGACATTACGACTTATTTATATAGAGATAGGACAAGCTGAGATCCCGAAATCATGGAGGACTAGTAGTCTTACATAAAAGGGAATAAGGTCAATACGAAATTGTAATATTGCTCTCGTAATTAGTTAAAAAAAATACACCTCTTTAAATGACTCTATTAAACATCATATTAGTTCTTTAAAAGATGTTTAACATTCGAATTATATTGTTCGAGAAAGCATTCAATTTTTAACCGACTCAGCGTCTCAGAAAATTTCAAGAATCTGTGAAAAATGTTTCCTCTTTAAAACCAGATACACTACTTTTTCGTTCCACAGCCACTTTCCTAAACTATACAAAAATCGTCGACTGTTTCCCGTTCTCATTGGGAATATTTCCTACCCCCCTGAAAACTGTCACATCGCTCAATTTAGAGAGAGGGGATGTCACTTACCACTAACTACCCTATCTAGGGTTGTATGTATTTGCCAGAATGAATTGTACATCCCAATAGAAGTGGTTAAAACGAAAACGTATATTTTATTTTTGTATAAAACTTAAAAAGCAAAAATTATTTGTAAATAACTGTTTTTTGAGTAATTGAAAATGAAGATATTCCTCAGTGTTTTTAGGTTGACTTGGTAAATAATATGAAGTTCAAAGAAAAACGGTATCCACAAATTATGATGTTTTAGATTTCTTACGCAATTTAAATAAGAAAGTTGCTTGTTACATTTTCTTGTATATTTATTATTTTCGGTATAATGGAAATTTCTCTTTTTCAATGAGCCACAGAAGCTTTTCAAATTTTTATTACAGTAAGATAAAATAATGTTAGTAAAAATACATTTTCTCACATTATATTTTTCTTAACACAAACTAATTTTTATTAGAAACTTTATAATTATTTAATGCAAGTAAATAAAAATTTTTCAAACTCTTTCAATATTATAGTACTTTCAGCACACATAGCAAGGCTGATTTAGACTATACGTTTATATAATTCAACAGTCTAAACGAATTAGAAATATATTAAAATTATTAATTTATTTAATTTTTTTAGCAAAAATAAAAATATATATTACTTAAGCTCTTTTTTCATAGATAAATTTTTTTTTTATTTTTTTTATTCAAAAGCGTTAAAGCCCAAATTTATTTGCTAAATTAATTTTTTCTAATCGTAACTGAACAACCTTAGATAAAATATCACTTGCTACAATACATGAAAATTAACTTCATTTGTCAATCTGTATTGAAATATATATCAGTGCATGTACTAATAAGAAGCTTAAAGTGTTACGTTTAATTTATTCCAATATAATTGGAATATTTGGTTCACAAGTGCATTATTCTAGTTATTTTTTAAATATTAATCTAGCGTTTATGAACTGTACTTTATGTATAACTATAAATAAAAACAAAAGAATCCTTTATGTATAATTTTAAATAAAAACAAAAGAATCCTTTATGTATAATTATAAATAAAAGCAAAACAATCTTTACAACTTAATTTGGCAAAATTACTGTAGGAAAAAAAACTAATAAATTTATAACGAGTTTCTATTGACTTATATTTAATTTTACAAAATATAATGTATAATAAAGTGCTAAGAGGCTATTATTACTCCATTATAAAAATATTTTTATGAAAAGTTCTTGCATTAGTAATATTTTATTGTATTACAAATGCAAAACCTTTATATAATTATCATATATCTCTACTATATAAAGTTACCTAATTAAAAAGACTTTATTAATAATCTTATTAATTGAGAATTGTTAATATTCTTTTCAAATTTTTCTTTTTTTTTAATTGATTAGAGACTTATTTTATTGTCATTCATAAAAAAATATTCCAGTTTTATTTTTATAAAAAGAAATTGTCTTTTCTTTAAATAGGAAACTATATACAATATAATTTTAAAATCTTTTTTTATGCTTTGTTTTTAGGATTTGATTCATTAGATTTTAGATTTGAATTTTTAAATTTAAAAAACTAACTGGAAATAAATTTTTGTTATACTTATGATTTTTATTGATCTAAATTTCCGAAAATACTTTTGAATGTAATGTAATCTGTTATGTAAGTTCTTAGTTATTAAAAAAGTAGAACATAATCATTAATTTGTAGCAATGAATCATGGCGAGAAAGCAATTTCTCATCTGTTTAGAATAATCAGAAAGTTTCATTTACATTTAAGTAAACATTCTCCCCTTTCACTCTTTCCCTGACTAACAGGAAACATGCTTAAATTGTAAAGGAAGTCACACATGAATAGTTTTCTCCCTGGAAACAAACTCCTCTCATGTATATAAGAATCCGTTTGAAATAGTTTGTCGAATATTTATAAAAATTTTAGAAAAAATAATTTTAGCCTTCAATACTCAACTGTCTTGATTATTAAGTTCGCAAAAGTTTAAGGAAATTTATTCACAGTAAGGATTAAATGAATACATATAATTAAAAATAAAAACAAAAGAATATTATTTAATTTGGCAAAAGCCCCAGATTTATATGAAAAAAATTGATAATATTCTATTTTTTTCTATTGACTTTTCAATTCACGTAAAATAATACATAATATACCATGAATTCTTCTTTCATTATAAGAAAGTATTTTTATACAAAATGGTGCTGCACTCGCAACATAATATTATGCGCTCACGTGAATGAAAAACATTTATAAATTATATCTTTTTTATATAATCCCTTAATTAAAAAGATTTTGTAGATAATATAGTATCTTAATTTAAAATTAAAATTTTGATTGAGAGATATAAATTTTCTTAGTGTATTTATTCTTTCTTTTATTGATTAGAGACTTATTTTACTGTCATTCCTAACTAAAACGTATCTCAATTATATTTTAAATGAATTTATTTATATTTTTCATTAATATGACTTTAATGACCCAATAACTCGTATGTGGAATATATCATTTTATGTTTAAAAGATAAATTATGAAAATTAGTTTTTAATTCAAATAAGAAGAGTAAAGTAAATATATAACCACATTTTACAACAAGAAATTCTCTGGTTAAGATTATTATATTTAAAAATTTCTTTTATACCTAATATGGATCGCGTTAAAAGATAATCATTTGTAAAACTATCGTATTAATAATTTGCTTATTTTAAAAATAAATTTTGTAATAAAATAATTATTTTCTGTAGGTTCAAAATTTAATTGCTTAGATTGTAGCATTAATATGATTTCGATTCACTTATACATTACTTCAATAGGATCATTCCATTTCACACACATTCTAAAATAAAAGGGCTAAAAATATTTTCTGCTTTAAAAAGTTTAGCTCATTTTTAAATATAAGATAAATTTTCATTATTTTGCTTCAGAACAGTTTACTGTTTAAAACTTTGATTATTTATATTCCTCATAAATCTATTTTGTTTAAATCTGCAATAAATTTCTAGTAAGGAATATTATTTTATTAAATATTATCGTTACGTCATATAGAAAAATTATTACATGTATGCAAATAAAAAAATATATAGAATAAAATGATTTTCCCAGCAGAACAAAGCTAATATCAGAAATATTGTAGTTTATTTTTTAATCGAGAAAATTTCTAATATCGTAAAATTTTTAAGAAATAGTATCTTTTTAATATTTATATATTAAAATAATGACTTTATATGGCAGGGGTGGCCAAACTTTTGGGATCCGGGGTTTACTCCACATTTAAAAAATCGAAGGCGGTCTACCAATGGCAGAACTATATTAACGTACATATTTAATTTCGGTAACAAGAAAAAATAGTAAATTATGTAATTTAAAAAATAAAAAAAAACTTACTATCAATATTTACAAAACAAAAATTTACTGATGAAAATAATCAAAGTATTCATACATCAAAAAGTGACCATCCTATTCACTTCGTTTAAGTTGAAATGTGGCACTGTATATCTGCGACAAGTTTATCATATTGTGGCTGGTACGAGCTTATTGCAATCCATAAACACGAAATTAAATGTTCATCTGTTAAATGCGACCAGTGTTTGTTTTTTGTTAACGGTTGAAAAAGCACAGATTCGCAAAGATATCTCGATCCAAAAGTATGATTTGAAATACAAAATCAATTTGTAAATATTTGGAAACATTTCCTCAGAAATTAATTTCCAAAAATCAGTATCACTAAATATGCTATCGATTTAAGAAATATATTGCATCTTAATTTAATAATTTCTTCCTTAACCATGACTCATGTGATACCTATTAAATGTCCTATTTTTTCAGATACGCTGTCCATCAATGTTGACATTTTCATAGTGACATCATTGTGACAATGTCCATCAATTTTGACATTTCCATTAAATGGAAATATTATAAAATTTATTTATTTCAAGGTAATTAGGTCAGCGAATCTTCTTTCAAATTCTTCAAACAAAATAAGTATTAAGTGAAATCTTCGAAGTCTCGGTTTGGATTATGGAGGCACTCTTCCTCCATGTTTTTAAAGTTTCTCAATTCATGTTTTCTTAATTGAGATACATGCCTTTCCATAGTTTCTTTGAATGTTTTAATCGCGCTCATCATACCCGTTTTATGTTTTATATCCTAAACCTTTAATCATAAATCTTTAAATCGTGAATCTTTGCAAAGTTTATTTTGGGTTTTAAAGCGTAAACTGTAGTAAATTTTTATTTTAAATAATTCATTGATTCTATGTCATAAATTAATAATAAGTCATAAATTAAATTGTTAATATCCGAGGTCATTATAGGGATGGTCGTGTGGACTACTTAAAATGTCTTCGTGGTCTACCAGTCGACCGCGGTCGACGTCTTGGACACCCTTGTTATATGGTGTAACAGTAAATAGTGTTGATTTTTTTTTCAATATAATGTTTCATTAAAAAGAAATAACACATGTATAATATTCTTGGCTGCACACTTATGAGACAATCATGTTATACTATTGCCTTAAGATGATACTTCTGTTTTATTATCAACATTTGAGGTGTATGTAAAAAGAAATTAAAGTAATAACGAAATAAAAATTAATGTGCAGAGAGTAAACTTATTAGTAAATTTTTTCATAAGGCACAAAAAAAAACGCAAATTAAATGAGTTTTAGTCATTAAGGTAAATGTTATTTATTATGGACGTCACAACGATTTTACTATAACAGCCATGAGCTCTTTCACTGGAAATTAAATAATTTCCATTTACGAATTTTATTTGTTTATTTCAGTCATAACTAGTCGATAAAAAAATGCCATCAAAAACAATAAAAACTGAATTAAATTAACTAAAATGTAAGAAATAATTAGCATAAGCAGGAAAATTATTAAAATTTAAGTTAGAAAAGAAGGCAAGCTTGTTAGTAATTTAAAAGTACATATGGATTTAAAATTTTTGTGTAATAAAATCGCCTATTTCAATTAGTTTAGGAACTAAAATTAAAAATAATAATGTATAAACTCGCATTTTATTTCTAAAGCAACAAATTTATAGATTATAAAATTTTAAAGTTGAATCTTGGCGAAAAAATAATCAGTATTTTAGATATTTGGCGTAAAACTCAGGCTGAGTTTTAGTTTTCAAAGAAAAGTCTCCAAGGAGTGGGGTTTGAGTGATTAAGACCGATCAATCAAACCACCGATTAGGGGGAAAGCAAAAATAAGTGGTTTCTACCATGTGAAAATATACGTCGCGGCCGCTTTCCGTGAGAACTCTGCGACGTATCTCTGCCGTCGCAGGCCGCTTTCGAGCAGGAATATTTCGACGTATCCCAGCCGACATGAGCCGCTTTTCAACCAGTTTATTGCGACGTAACAGATACGTCGCGGACGCTGAGTCGGTTAAAAGCGGTTTTTACCACTCACATGAGTGTCAATATGAATGTACTGATTTGGAGGTGAATATTTTTCTTGAAATCGGTCACAGTTGTCGAAGGTTTCCGGAAAACGTTGTTTTCAAACATCCGTATCACAAATGTTCTCCTCAACAATTATTAGACTTGTGTTTTCATATGAGGTGGTAGGATTCATCTTGCACAAATATATCTTTTTGAAACAGTCTCGTTGATGGAGAATAGAAATTTCATAGGTCTTTCACGTAGCACGAAGCCTCATTCCATTTAATTAACAAGTGCTAAATTCTTGAGGCTCAAAAACTGTGGCTGAAGAATGAATGAAGCTGTGAATCCACATCATACGCTTATTTTCGTATCATGCATGGTTTGATGTACACCGGATTGGAATTTTCAGCCACTCACATACGAGAATTATGGGTATTCACCAGAATATTAAGGTGAAAGTTCGTTTCATCCCACAAAATTTTCCATGGCCAGAAATTATCTGATAACCATTCTTGCAAGATATTATACTGAAATTTTTTTGCGAATCTCCGAGGTCATACCGCTTCGATTGAAACTACTTGAATTTTATATGGGCAGTAGTTTAGAATTATGCTCATGAAATGGGATGGAGTGGAACAGAGGATTTCTAGGATACACAAAATCGTTGGTACACGACACTCCCGTGAAACGATTCACTGCTGGTTTCCGCTAATCAATAATCTCAAAGAATACGAATGGCAATATTTTTTTAGAAAATGCAAATGCTAAAAACTGAAAATTTCGATTGTAAAATCATTATGATTTTTTAAATTATTCCTCGTATAATTATTTCGTTAAAAATTTCATAATTAATTTGAATCAAACTGTTAAAACCATTTTCAAAACTAAGGACATGCAATAGTTTATTTTTAGTTCTATCATGGTATGCTTGAATCTAGGTATTCAAAAACAATTGCAATTACTTTTCTTATAATTTTAGATTACTAATAAATGAATGAGCAATAATTAGCGGTATATGTTATTTATTACTCATAAATACATTCAAGTTCACATTATTTTATTTAGCTTCATAATTTCATCGCATGAAAAACATTGGTAGTAAAGTTTCTCAATCTTATTTTTCAAATTGAATTGATTCGTTAAAATTTTATATTAATTTCCTCTATAAAATTACACATATGGAGGCTTCCATATAAAAATAAAGTAACAGTGCCTCGTTATCCAAAAAAGGCAGCATTGTTGCATGTAAAAATTTAATACAACATTATGTCCCAGTTTTAAAGAAACGAGCTTATTTTGCTACAGTTGTTTTAACAACAGTTAAAGTATTGCTATTTTTAATGTAGTATAAACGAGCTTTTACATATCTATCCTCTTTTCTTTCGAACAGGAAATGAAACTTTAATATCCGCTAACAATTGAGCTTCCCTTTTTACCTCACGTAATAGAGTTTAAAGAAATCGTTATAGCGTTTAATTTTCTCTTGTTTTTAAAACTGTGGGGGTTAAATCAGATTTGGGATCCCTGCCAAGAATCGGAATATTGGAGAAATACATTTTTAAGGTCTTTTTAATGGCTAATTACTCTAATCGGTTTTTACTGCGTAATCTAACGCCAATACTGAAAGAGTCCTAACATAAAGAAAATATAAAAACACTTTTTATGGGGAATGAATTGAACTTTCTTATTCAAATTTCCAATGATTTAGTATTTTACTCGTTAATTGTTCCTCTTTTGGGCCATCTTTATTATTATTTTCTTTCACGTTTCCTTTCTGGTAAACTTTGGGCTTATAAAGCTGAAAGATTCGATTGAATTACCTTATCAAGTAATGAAAAATGGAAGAAAAATTAGTTGGAAAACATAAACAAAAACTCGCAGGTGTTAATACTTATCAAATTTTATTTATCTTTCAGTGCAACTTAGATTTAAGTATTAGCATTTAAATTCGTTTACATTTATCGCAAAAGGTTTAAAAAGATTAAAAGTTCAATTTTACTTTTTTTCAAGAAAATTTCAGCCCTTAATCTCAACTAATAGAAAAATTTTCCAAAGTTCTTTATTGCTTAATTAAGTGTTTATTTTTTTCTTCTATTTAAAATCTCCACTAATTTGAGTTTTAAGTTACTTACCTTTAAAACACGTAAAAGTTAACACGAAATTACATTTATGTTTCTTTGTTATAGTTTTTTAAAGGAACAATTATATTGTTAGCCATTATTTTGCATTCGAATAAAAAATTTAATTCTATTTGTAAAATAACAACTGAATTAACTAGGAATACTTAATACATTTATTTAGACTTGCTTTTTTCTTAAACGTGAGTAGCAAGTTGATACGCAAGAGAAAAAAAAAACAATTAATTTCATTTATCTATATAATTAGGGAACTGGAAATTTCACCGTTTCAATGTCTAATAACTGTAATGAAAACAAATTTGATAGAATAATATAGGTGGTAAATAATATATATTTACATTCTAAAATATAATTTGAAATTATATTACTATATGTACATTATTTTTTATTCTTAAAACATATTTATGATTTTAGTCAGACCATTGGAAGTAAAAGTAATGCCCCGAAGAAGACCTTTATCTGTAGGTTGGATTGCCCAACTAACTTGCGAAGCTCGAGGTGCTCGACCTCATGCGATAATTACTTGGTGGAGAGATGATAAAGAAGTGGAAGGGACAACAGAAACTGTGTTAGAAGATGGAAATCTCACTATGAGTACCTATGCATTTACACCAAAACTAGAAGACAATGGAAAGTCTGTGACGTGCAAGACATCGCATCCAAATTTGCCCATGACTCCTCTTTCTGATACTGTGAGCTTAAATGTACATTGTAAGTAGTAAATTTCACCTAATGCTTTATTACTTTTGGAAAATGCACTACTAATTTTCAACTTCTATTTATTACAATTTAAATTCAAAATCTAAAATTAACAGAAATATTTATTAAAACGTAAGTTTGAAGCAAAGTATGAGGTACAAACTTGCTTAGTCAGCATAATTTGTTGGAAAAAGACTCATGTTATTTAGCATATGGATCTGGGCATAAACTCAGACTTATAATCCTTTATTTTTATAACCGAAATCTTTTAAAATGAGATAAAACATTTCATTTCAAATAATACTGGAATTTAAAACAAAATATCTATATTAATTTCTGTGAGACAAGTGGCCTAATATCATTTGTTGTCATAAATCGCTTCATTATATATTGAGATAAAACACTCACATGCAAAATAAATTCTTAGGCTCATCATTACTTCTTGTACTTTCAAGAGTGAAATTCAACATTTTGTCCTTTTTTAGCGTTAGTCCTATTTAACTAATGGACTACTACTCTGCTGCGATTATTATGTCTTCCTCTAAGATGAAGTCTTCGCTAGTTTTCTAGTTTCGCAAGTTTTCAAGGATTAGTTTTTTGCAAAACTTTTCCCCTACTTCATCAATTTCATGACTATCAAAAACCTTTAGTCGATTTTATAAGTAATTGGAAAAGATTTCTCAACAGCTTACGACACCGATGTTCCGCCAAATCTAGCTCCATGCCGAATCATTTGATACGGCTGTTTTGCAAATTCTTCTCCGTCTGCCCATTTTTCCCATTGCGAAATAGGAATCAACGAGTTGAAAATTATTTTTCTACATCTATCTGAGAATGTGATTAGTTCCTATAGTTACCTCGAAAAAACAGAAGGGTATTTTAATGTTTTGAATAAGTCTCTTCTTCATTATCTAATAAAGCAACTATGCTTGGATTTAGAAACGAAAATTTGTTATTTTTAAATAATTTAAACAGTTTAATTCATTCGCCATGAATATTGGGACTGATATTTATATATAAGCGATGATTGCTAAAATAAGAAGTAAATTTAATCTGTATAATTTTGCAGCTAATTTGTAAACACTTTGGCAATCCAATCATAAATGAATAAATAATTAAATAGCATCCAAGTAAAAATGTATTTAATATTTTTACTAAGAAACACTGCACGAATTTTGAGCAACAAAATTTTTTATTAGTTTTTCAAAAAAAGTGTTCATTAAAATTCTGTTTTTATTTAAAAGTTTCAATTCAATAAATGAAAAATATTTAATAATGGAACTTATTATGTGATTATTGCATTAAATTTGTTTTTCTTACAAATGTTTGTTATTTCAATTTTTATTTTTGTTATATAGTTCAGAAAATATTGTTATAATCAAATCATTGAGCTTAGAAGATTTTTAATTTTTCATGATTTATTATAAGAGCTTATTTTAAATATCCTTTTACAATATTTTGATCAATAATGTCTAACAGAATAAAAGATGTCTTTAGTAGATTTTATAATTGCTATGAATTATGTAAAATAAAACTGCAATTACACATTTTTGTGAATGCTTTTGAAAATGAATAGAAGAATATTATGCAAGAAAAATATTGCCTTTATTTCAACTTGCACTCCCCAAAGCATTACACCTCAAACATTGAAATACATAACGTCTATCATTATATATCACCAATGCATAGGTGTGGATGCGTATATTGTTTAGTGTACAAACTTGGTTACTTTCTTACTCACCACTTTTCGTTGTGTATGATGTCTTTTAATTTTTTTTCAGTTGACACTATCAGAAATAAACAACATGCTAAGGAAGCCCTCTAATGATGAAAGGATTTAGATTAGAGTGCGAATTTTATTTTCAAAATATATTCAGACTATTTTACTTTCGTGCGTTTTGTTAATATTTTAATTTTTTGTACATTTTGAAAATAGAACTATTCGATAGATTCTAATAAATATTTTCAATTAATTCGGAATATCACAACAACAAATTTTCAATTTTGCAAGTAATTATCAAGTAAATAATTTAGAGAACAAAATAATTAATAACTTAACTATCATAAACTCGCAAAATTAAAATTTGGACTCAAATAGTTAATTTCTTCTCTTTCACACATCTTAAATAAAAATAATTTAGAAAAATTTAAATGTTATTTTAAGTAATCATTATCTAACTATAATTTAATGTGAACACATATATCAATAATAAGAGTATATGTGTTACAGAAGTAGTAACAAATTTCTTCTAATTAATGAACAAATGCAATACGTCAAAAAATGTTAATTAGTGAAGGGTAGAAGTCTTGAAACAAGATCATCATCGAAATTTTAGTGAAATATCACCCAGATAAAGATTCATCATAACAAGCAGCCATGTTCAATTGGATTTATTTTTAACTTTTGCTAACATTACTCGTTTTGGAAACCTCATTCTCAACATTTTAAGTCTGTTTTTCATGTTATGGATCTGTTGCTTCATCCTTTAAAAATTTAAGGATACAATTTAATTTCCAATCACACCTAAAAATGGGATTCGAAATGTGTTTAATTAATGTAGACTAGAATTAATTACAATTATCTTCATATTAAATTGCAGCTTTCAAAAGCATGCATTTAGTAACATCATGATTAATTATATTGTTTATTGTATTATTACTGACGCTGTGCTAACTGTAGAAGAATTGTTCATAAAAACTGGCAAATTTCCCATATTCATCTATATATACTATCATTTGAAAGCATGGATAAAAATAACTTTCCCAACTAATATTTTTTAAATTATTGCTCAAAAATTATTTGCTTAAATTTGAAATATTTACCTTATGATTTTGTTACTCTTATTAATATAAATCAAGTATATTTTTTTTCTGTTTTCCACCAAATCTTTATCCAGTGTTGAAATGAGAAAAACTGCATGAAATGTTGTGAAGTGTATACAAGGATATTACTTTTTAACTAATTTAAAGTAAAATATACAACACGCTTGACAATTTTCATTACAGAGTTTATTATACTATTAAAATAAAAAAGATGATTTAACCTTTGTGAAATTGATTATGACATTATGCAATTAATTTAAGTGAAGTAACATTCCGTTCCGGAACTTTTTTTGCTCCAGGAACGAAACACTAGGTCAATCTCTCTTCAAAAACTTCCGTTCATCCTTTTAAAGTTGTCATCTACGCATAAGAGCTTAAGTAGAGAAAAAATATCCAATCCATCCTACACCTTATTCTTTTCCCCTTCTCACGGTATAACTTTTCTTAAAAATAATATTTAATGTTCATTTGATCTTTCAGTTAGTATGTTTTGGCCCCATTCTGCGAATTTGATTTTGCCTTTCTTATAGGTTAGTCAGAAATGCATTAAAGGCAGATAAAATGATTACAGCTACTTAATAAATTCACAGAGAGTTTTTAAGCATTCAACACAATGGTTGATTCTCTTAAAGTCTCTATACATGACACATCCGAATCTTAATATCTCTATACAGGATCACATATGCTGTTTTATTTCAGTACTTTTCTTACGTACTTATTAATCTGTTATAAAATGTGGAACCTTTTATTTTCTAATTGAAACTAAATCTTCTGGCTGAAGTTATATTTTTAATATCTGAGTAATTGCTTATTTAGGTATGTTGTATGGAAATATATATATTATTGTTTCGTTTTCTGATTTCATTAGTTTTATTTAATCTTTAGCTTTTCAGTTAGGAATTGTATTAGAACTTTAAATGTGTTTTATAAAGTTACCACGTTTAAAAATGCCCTTTTTTTTCAATTTCAAACTAAAACTTAAGTCCAAAATGATTATTTTAGCATTTGTACTTTTAGTTTAGTTAATTATACTATAAAGAAAAAAAATATCTTAGATCAAAGAAAAAAAGCTATTTAAAAAGGCAAGATATTTAAACCTGTTCATTTTAATGTCAGGATGTGTTAAAATCAAAATTATGTTTATATATGGTTAGCCAATTGTCAATATAATCTTCTTGAACCAAATTTAAAATGAATGAATTAATTAGAAAGCAATAAAATAGGTGCGTCCAGATAGTCCCAATATTTAAAAAAATATTTTTTGAAATGCAAATAAAATTTAGTTCCCTTATAAAAATACGATTTATTATACTTTAAAATGTATAACAGTGAAAATGGATAAAAAATTATATCAAAATGAAATATAATTTGCTTTAACTTTTAGTATTCAAGCATCTTAGTTTTAAAAACAAATATATTAGGAAAATATTAATATCAATTGTTAAAAATGAAAAGTGAACTGGAATTTACATTTAAAAGTTTTCGTCATAACTTATATATATTATATCATTCGCAGTTAATTGAAGTTAGAAATACATTACTTGCCACTTTATATTGCAAATTAAATTCAAATTTTGTGCAAATTTTAATATAGAATTAAGGCCAAATTCTAAAATAAGGATTAATATAGCAATTAATCTTTCATAAATGTTATAATTCTTCTCATGATTGGGCGATTATGGAAGGAAATTTGAATATCATTTTATAATAGAGAAACATTTTACATATTCAAAATATTACGTGAAGAATTACTTAGCTATCTTATCAATGCATAAATAGTTAATATTATCATATAAAGTTGTATTACTTCACTTTACATTAATTTTTATTGTGTATTGTTTTGCAAACTTTATATTTTGAACAATTATTTACCTTCTAAAATATTTCTTCAAATAAAGTTTATATGTCGCTTGAATAAAAACACATGTTAACTCTTATAAGAAAATTATAAGTTATAACTCCTTTATAGAATATCTTATTTATTGCTGTAAAATGTAGTTGAAGAAACACTGAATGTTTGTCATATTTTGCTTGAAATATAGTCTTTTTTGAGAAATATATTTCAATAAAATTGATTAATTAAATGGTTAAAATAATAACTAGCTCAAGCTAACACTGCATAAAATATTTCTGCATTATTTACAATGATATTTATGATAATTTATTAAATGTTAATTTTTATATTTCATATTAATTTCTGTAAGAATTTTAAATAAAAGAATTATTATAAAAATAATCAGAACTAAAAACAGTTATTATTTTTAACATTTGACATTTACTATATTATATGAATTTTGAAAGTGATTAAACCTGAAAATAGAAACTTTCACTTAAATAAAACAAACTTTCTATGGCAGAAATAGCAAAACCTGCTGCTATGCATAGATAAAAATCACTAATCTGGTTTGATTCATCAGCAGCCAAGAAAAACCACTTTTCTTGATTAAATTCCCAACTAAATGAATAAAATCCAAAAAGTTTCCCTGGCCCGAAATTGAAAAGTCAAAAGAGATTTTAAATGGCATAGAGAAGAAGTTTTTATTTATTCAGCTGTTGAAAATGCATTCATTTCTGTAATCATTTCCTAGTTTGTTGGTAAACAGTCGTTAAAAGTCAGATGCTTCAACCAAACACTTCCGTAGGGAAGATGAAAGAGAATAAAATAGTTGGTAAACAGATATCATTTCTTTGCTTATACCATTCTTGGAAGTGCACAATGATTACTTTGTCTTCTTATATTTCTTTGTATATTTATGCTTAAAATACTTCCAACATAATACGTGAGAAGTATAAAGATACTTCTAAGATGATAAAAGTTTCTTTTTGTTTCACATGGTTTACTTTTATACTTAGTAACTTTCTGTTTGAAAGAGAAAGAAAATAGATATATAAAAATAAAAGACATATATATTTATACATAGTAATGTAAAGAAAATATAGAAAAAGGGAAGTTTTTATATGGAGGAATAAAAGTTAAAAAATCATCCTAATAATGAACATTATATTTGTAATCAGAAATTATTTTTCACAAATTTAAATTACCTGATCAAATGATATGATGAGAAATTTTTGTATTATGCAAATTTTAAAAAAACAAATTTGGATCTATAAAAAAGTAAAAAATTATGATTGCAATCTGAATAAAAACTGACCTATTAAGTTTCGGAATATATTATACTAAAATTTCAGTGTACGTACAGTTTAGATAAATTATGTCAAATTATTTGAATCTTTATAATTTTAAGTATTGTGATTGGTCTTCTACTATTCTTTCTAAGCTTTAATAAGAGTTTAATTCAATATAAGTTATAAAAATAAAAAGCTTCTCATTAAAATTCATGTATTAATTTGAATAAAAATATTTTAAAATGATTCAATGTACTTAGAATTTGTTTTATTTCATATATATCTACTTCCCCTGTACATATCAAAATAGACGAGTGAAATAACTGATAAGCTATGCCTGAAAGATTGCTAATGTTTTCTTACAGATCTTCCTCAACTGAAAGTGGTTATGGGTGCAAGCAATCAACATTCTGGCATTAAGGAAGGCAGTGATGTATATTTTGAATGTAATATCAAATCAAATCCAGCTGTTACTGAAGTTACATGGTACATGGATGATGAACTGTTAGTCACAAACATTTCTAGAGGAATTCAAGTCAACAACCAGTCTTTAATACTTAGTGGTGTTGGAAGAGATGCAAGAGGACATTACAAATGCAAAGCAGTAAATAGTGAAGGAGAAGGCGAAAGTGATATAGTGAGATTAGATGTTCAATGTAAGAATTCAACTTTTATGCCTAAATATTTTGATCTTATATTTTAACAGAATACTGTATTTCATAATTAATTTATAATGCTTAAAATAGTATTTTAGGAAATTCTTGGTTTAGTACTTAGAATTCTATTCAGTTCACTTTTATTTTGTGATACCATAGAAATAACTTAGGTGAACTTATAATTATTAAAAGAAAGCAATTTCTAAAAGAGAAAAACATATCTTCATAAAGCCTTTTTCAAATTTGAAAAATATGCTTCCTTTTCTGGTGCTTAAGTTCTTTGAAAATAATTTGGTTGTTTATGATATTTAAATAAGTTAATTTAATATTTTTCTAAATGCTTAAAATATACTTTCAGAGATACTAATTAGTTGGAGAGAAAAATGTAAAAGATATTATTAAAATACTTAATTTAAAAGTTTTTATCTTGATTAGAACTTTTAAAAAAAGATTAAAATCATACGTAATTAAGTTTATAAGGTTATAATTAATAAATATTGTTCGGAGTTAAATACAGTAAGACGAACATTAGATGACATTAAAAGAGTATCTTATAACATTTAAGTCAGTTTAAATTCCTTTAAATACATATTCTTCGATGAATATTTTTTTATTTTCGTATTTATTTTCTATATTGCTGAATATTATTACAAAATATTTGTAAATCTTTTTGAAAGTTAAAAAGGTAGGGTATTTCTTTTATTAAATTATGATAAATATAATAGTATTTCAAATGAGATATTTATTGAAAAATCGTTTATTTATATTTCCTTTTTGAAATTTTACAAAAATACCTCTCGGTTTGAAAGTTTATTAAAGATATATCAAAATATATGTGTGTAAGAGAGAAAAAATATTTTAACAATATATTTGAATATTTTGCCCTTTGCTATCCTTTTTAGATAATACAACACTCTTATTTTTAAAGTATTATTGTCAAACTAATATTAAATTTTTAAAAAATATAGGAAAATATAATATTTTGAAACACAGCCATGTTATTTTATTTGAATTTTGCAGTCTAGAAGATATATATTTGTATTTCTTTGACACAAATGAGCGAATCACAATCATATGAACTTTATGAAAACAAAAAAATTAATAATATCAAATTTTTACTCACTAAATACCATTTATTAAGTGTGTAAACATTTAATATGATTAAAGTTTTATTTAATGCGTATTTTAAAATTAATGTTCTAAATATAATGCAATAGATTATGCACTAAATATATACTCTGTAAAAATACATTTAAAAATTTGAAAAAATATAAATGTTCAATTGTAAAAAAATATTATATGTACAAATTAGGATACATTCTTCATAAGTGTCACTGATTGTACCATTTTTCACTTTTAGTTAAATATATAAAACATAATTTTATATCATTATTCAAGATATATATTTAATGCTGAAATCAAAATATATTAAATAAAAAGGATAATTTCGTATGCAACATTTTTCATATATATATATATATATATATATATATATATATATATATATATATATATATATACATATATATATATATATATATATATATATATATATATATA
>JAPDSC010060136.1:6493-64908 GCA_026290005.1 Latrodectus geometricus
AAAAAAGTGTATTTGCTTGATTAAAATTAATTATGAAATGATCATGTATATGTCAAGCATGAATGGTATTTATTGATTTCTTTTTTTTTTTTACATTCTATTTATATTATGTATTTTTATGAAAAAAAACATGTGAAATTAAATTTCTAGTGTTTAATCATTAATTAATTGCATGATTAGAAAGAAAGGGAACTATACAATTGAAAACTGTGCAAGTTCATAACATTTAAAGTTAAGGATTCAGGAAGTATAAGATGTTCAAGTCTGAGATTATGCAAAACGGTAATTTTAAAATTTGAAGATTGTGTAAAACAATTCAATTTAGGTTGGCATAAAATGTTCACACAGTATATATTAAAATGAGATTTTACAGTGTCATAAAAATGAAACATCAGACTTTAAATGTATTTAAAAAGTACAAATATTTTTGCTATGAGTTATTTATTTTTTTACTTTATGATTGAATAAAAAAAAATCAACATTCATTTAATCAGGTTCCTAACTGAAGAAATGGCTTCATGCTTATTTGCTGCTATATGTATTTTAAGTAATGTATTTCTAAGTAGCATTTTAGAATTATCATCAAAAAATGACATTTTTATCCGACGACAAAATTGAAACATAGATTTACGTTATTTTACATGCTTTGAAACACAATGCTACACATTTAAATATTCTTCAAAATGTTCATTTTGATTTATATCACTTAATATGTGAATAATATATTATTGTTCAGTATATTTTTAATAATGATATGAAATAATGTACTTATTTTAATGTAACGAGTGAAAAAAATATATTACTGATTTAACAATATATAATATCTAAAATTACGATTAAATTTGAATATCAATAATTAATTCAACATAATCTAAAAATGGTTAGTGGAGACAAAATTAAGTTTAATTATGACAGAAACATTTGGTTAATCTGCATAAAATGAGATCTTCAAATAACTTACCATTCATTCCATTTTGAGGATAAACATGATACTTTGCATATATATCGTTACGAAACTTCAATTCAACACGAGATTCTGCAGTAAACATTCGATCTAAATCCCTTGAATCAAATGCCATTTTTTCAATGGCTACAATCGCTCGCCTTTCATCGCCAACAAAACGACCTTCTACAACAAGTGTTTTCTTATGAGTGCATTCTCTTAAAACTTTAAGAACACGAAAATTTTTAAGTGAACAAAAATCATTCACCGGATTAATTTTTTCAGAAACTTTCGCGACATCATTATGCTTGCTAAATATCCCTTCTTCGTCATAAGACCCAGTAGTTAAATCAACGGCCATTTTTTCAAATATATTTAATTTATTTACAAAAAATAAAGATTAAAGCAAATACAACAATTTTCAATACCTAACGCGGAGAAAAAAACTCGAAAAGCAAATGGTTGTCATTTGATGTGGATAGTTACAGTTAAAATTGTTTTCCAAAAATACTTCTGTTAAAAAAGCTGGGAACAAGCCCATTTCATAAACCACTGGAATTTAAATAGAATCCATTTTTTTTTTTTTTTTTTTTTGCACTAAAACAATCAAACAGATTATTTATGAACTTAATTATAATAAGAATTTTTAGTCATTAACTAGATTAAATAATGCATGTTAAGTATTTTGGATACTGTTTTTTAGAATTAGTACTTCAACACATAGAGATACGAGATAAATCCTTCACCATTAGTGATTAAAATTTAAAATACTTTAATTTATCAATTCTTCGCTTAAAGAAAAATGAATATAGAATACAATATGTTTTATTCTTCATTAAATCTTTCATTAACTAATATATTCCATAATAAAGAATAGATTTCCATTATGAATTATGTTCCCTATTATGATAAAATTAATTTCAAAACGTTTTTATACCATAATTATTTTCAATTTAACAAGCAAAAACTACATTTTTAATTTTTCTCTTTCATTCATTTGTCACAGTTTCAGATAAAAATATTTAAAATCAAAGTTACATTTTATACACAAGAGCATATCTTGCTTTAAATACTGCGATTGTTCCAGTTATACATTCTAGCTCTATGGTTCCAGCAATATAATGAATAAAATTCAAATGATTTATTCAAAAAGTTCAATATAATTAAAATAATTTATTTACAAATAAATAAACACAAATCTAATCTCAAAAATCTAAGTTAATGATTGTATAAATTAGGTTATTCTATTAACTTAACTATGTATAATGAATGAAAAACATATTTTGACTAAAAATTTTCTTGTCAATTCATTTAAAGTTACAGAAAAATTTTAGAATACTTTCATATGTTATAGAGTTAAATATAATTGCAATGCATTACATTCAGCCTTGATTGTTAATTCAGATAAAGACGTGCTTCAAGAGGGGTATTATACAAAAGAATTGCAATCTTTCATGTGTTGTTCATCGTTTCATTTACTCAAAAGAATGCCAGATCTGGTGTTACCTACGTTATTTGATATTATTTAAATAAGTTGGTTGGAGCTGCTTCTATGGCAGAAATAACAGAACAGAAGGGATTCGGTAGTTCGGTACGGTCCTGCCTGACTCCTGATTCCGGAATCAGAAAAACAAAACAAAAAGCTTAGCATTTGTTATTGATGTTTGTACATGTTTGAATATAAATCAATAGTAGTATTGAATTAATTGTGATCCAATTTCAATAAATATGACTATCAAAATGTTTATTGGAGTTTCTGCTTAATTCTTCATTTAATTTAACTCACGTTTAATACATAAAACTGTTAAAAAAAAACATTTAGTTTTCTAACCATGGATATTAAAGAAAATGATCAAAATGATAAACCGAACGACCTTAAATTGAATGATGTAATTCAAATGCTTATAGGTCCAAATAAACGAATAAGTGATCGAATTATTATGCCTGTTAGTATTGGTCATCAATTAAAAACGAAAGAAGAATTGAGAGTTGAAGCGGTATTCGAGAGCTGCACTTTCAAAACTATTACTAGTTGTGCTGTTGGTAAGAAATCTCATTTTTAAGTGATATAATATTCGACCTCATTGTTTTTAAACATATTTCTTATTCATAATATAAGGATATGTAAACAAGGTTAGACTATACTTTAGGGTGCCTCTTTGATTCTTGCCAAGTTGTAATCGTGATTGATCGCCAAGCTGGGCAAAACCCAATCATATTCTGATTGCAACAGAGCAATTGATGGTTCTGTGTCAACAAAAATCACCAATAAAACGATAGCCAAACAAAAATCGCCATGTTTGCCAAGGGGGCACCCTAAAGTATAGTTTTATCGTAAACAAAAATGGAAATATTTTTAAATTCCGCAAACACACTAAAGAATTCATCTTATAAGGAAACAAAATGTATCAATTTAAAATTTTCTTATGAAATAAATTTTACTGTCTATAATTGGTATCACTATGTTCTAATTAGTAATCAGTATAACAAAATCTCCAATTAATAGTATGAAATTAGTATTGGAACTTAAGTATTTATGTCACTGCAGCTTTTTAAGCTGAATGAATTTCAAGAGATCTACTATAATTAGATAAATGTCTTTTTCTAATTATAAATAAATTTTTCATAGCTAAAAAAAAGTTTAATTATAGGTTAAACATTAGTTATACTAAATTTTCAAACAAATTTGTCTGCTGTGATACTAACTTGCAAGTACAGTAGTATCATTAGTCATTAAATATTGAAACTTTTGAGCTGTTTACACCACTTATTGCAATTAATATTCATATAATTTAATATGTGTAGTGAATTTTAGTATTCCTATTAATTATTTTGATTTTCTCCTATGGCATATATTTATTTTACTTAAAATTGAAAAACATGCAAGTAAAAAATTTTAAATCATGTTACATCTTGATTTCCTCAGTCAAGATAAATCACCAAATTATGTAAAAAAGCAGCTAAAAATGAGGAGCACCTATATAGACTTTCACTTTGAATTTGAAATGCATGAAATAGTATTTTTTTTTCACTTTAAACTTTGTAAAAAAATGTTGATAGTTTTTAATTTGCTGAGGAGTGAGATAGATGCCATTTTGTTTTTCTAGGAAAAAGATGTACTCTCTCACAATAGAATATGTGCAAATGGACACATAATGAAAGTATATATGTAAAGGAAAGTATGTAGAGGTCCAATGTAAAAAGCTGTCAACACAAAAAAGAGCCTTCGATCCTACATTTGGCTTAGTGATTCCAGAATACCCTTCTTAACAGCACTGCATTTCATGTACTGCCAAGCAGAAGTATTAACTTCAATCAAGTGATGTGATAAACAGCTAAAAATTTGTCAAAATGCTAAGATAATGAAAAATTTCTCATTGCATCCAATGTAGTTATCAATTTATCCTCTTTTTGTTAAGCTAAGTAAGAAAGCCCTATCATAAAATGATATTTTTTGTAACTTATTGTTTTCATCATACCATTTTTATTTTTTCATATGAATTATTTTATTCCTTGTAATGTTTAATATATTACTGGAATTTCATCTATATTTTCAATATTAATGGAGTATTTTTTTTACTTTAGTGGGTCAATAACATAATTTTGGAAGCTTATAAAAATTAAAAACTTTATTACCTAAACCTTTTAATAGACTTTGTGAAATTTTTCATTCCTTTTTTGTACTAAAATATTCTATACCATAAAACTTAAAAAATTTTAAAGCAATGAAATTTTAAAAAAATGATTTAGGTACATCTTGATTTTTTACACGATCAGGATGAAAATGACTACATGTTTGTCACTAAACTACAATCATTTGTATATAATTTGGGGATTCCATATCATAGCGATTGCTTTCAATATGAAATCAAATAGCTTGTTTTTTCATATGATTCTCACCAAATGAATTTCGCAAGATAAGACTCTAGATGGTAATGAGCTGTACTTCTTTGCTTTTGGTTTCTCCATTAAACTGAGCCCCAGGATCTTTCCAAAATTTGAGTGTGAACACCCATTGTTGGATCAAAAAATTATAAGTACAATTCACGGTTAAATGAGTGCAACCAGCCATTTTTAACATATTCATTTTGTAGGCTCGCCAACAATCTGAATAAATTGTCGATCCTTCCACTACATAGTCTATAATCATTGATATTAGAGTGCTTGCTTCTCCATTCAGAACCTGAACCCTGATGGCTTCTATGGTATAACCAGCAGAATATCTATTGTTGTGAAAGTACTCAGCCAGAATTGTTTTTGTGACACACGAACATACTCTGGTCATTTCCTACAATTTTTCCAGAACCACCAATTCATCCTTTTGGTTTTCAAAGTAAATCCAGGGAACAAACCTCCCTTATATGGAAATTATGTATCTGACATTTCAATATTTTTAGTGCTACTAAATGCTTAAAGATATTTCAAATTATAAAATAAATTCACAAATGAAATTTAACAATTGTAATTATTAGAATATATATTTTTTATTAACTGAAAATGATAGTTAAAAAAATTATTAAGAATGGTAAATAATTTGTAGTTGAAGAATATTGTAGCATTCTAAAACATTTATTTTATACCAAATCATCTATACATGGAAGATTGAATTATGAAAGACAGTTGATCTTATTAATACATTAAACTTTGTGATTCTTTATTATATTTAACTAACTAATAAAATCTAAAAGTGTGCAAGTAGTTTAATTTTACTAAGTTGTAATAATTATAAACTAAATGCTAAAAGTATATGTTCATTTTATAGGTTTTGCATTTGGAGCATTTATGGGTTTGCTATCTTCTAGTATGGATCCCAATGTCGGAATTTCTCCTGAAAAACAAACAGTTAAATCAATCTTGAAGGAGTTTAGGGAAAAAACTGTGTCTTATGGAAAAAATTTTGCTATAATAGGAGCTATGTTTGCTGCTATTGAATGCAACATTGAAAGTGTTAGTATATCAATTATTTGAAAAATTCTGTTATTTGAGCCTGTTAGTAAAAAAAAGCCATTTTGAGATATTAATCATTAATATCTTAGATTATACTAATATTTGAAGTGAAAAATTTTTAAATCAATTTTTAATAATAAGCAGACAATGGGATATTTTAATTGTTTTTAATAAGGTCTTATTCTTGTACATTTAAAATGCAAGCTAATCACAATTAAAATTAATTACAAAATCTTCTTGAATATTTATTCATTTATAATTTAATTTTCACTCTTACTTATATGTTCATTTAAAATATTAATCAGCTATGTATGTTTTTTGCTAAAAAATATTATTCAGTAAATTCAATAATGTGTTTAGACATTTAAAATTATACAATTGGAATATATCATGTTCCTTCCTCTAAAATAGCTATTTTATGTCCAAACTGATCATTAAATGATTATCATTAGTCTTTAACTCATCAGTTTGTGAGTTTGACTTTTACCTCGGATGTTGCTGCATTTATTCAGTCAATATTCACTTCAAATTGTAAATTCCAGTTGAATCAGCTCTCATCTGCAAAAAAAATTGGAACTAATGAAACAAAGTTTTATGATGGTAAGTTAAGGATCTATTTGAAAAAAAAAAAGATTGATATATTTTATCAATCCTTTTTTTTAATGTTTTGAAAATACTGGTAGAAAAGTTCAGTTGTATTTTAACTATATTCATAACTTTATTTTAACATGTTATTGCAGTTTTTGAGAAACTTCTTTCTTTTAGGAAAAAAAAATATGTTATGATTTTATGTTAATGAAAAGGAAATATTTTAGAATATATATAAAACTGTTAAAAATAAATGGAATTATTTATAAAGCCATGATGAATTTCTTGGTTAAAGTTTCATTGGCAAGAAATTCATAATATAAAATAACATAATATTTTCATAATATGAACCCTTAAAAGTGTTAAAAAAGCATGTAAATAAAATTTGCAATTTTTCATGGATGTTGAAATAATATATTTTCTAGCTCTACATTTTGAGTATATATTTGTGGCTTATTTTTACTAGGATGTGATTAATTTGGAGAAGATTCTTTTGTGTAAGAACAATGTTTGGGAAAATGACAGAAATTATTCATAATTATCAAATTGCATTGCTAGAATGTGAATTTTGCACCATTTGGTAAAGAATTTCTTGGTAGAATAAAAAATTCAAAAATGCATATGAGCAAAGTGCCATTTAAGTGTAAAATATGACAAATTTATGAAATGTTTCTTTCAAATCTTTTAACTTATTCAAAAATTTTATTGATACGAGCTGCTATAATTATATTTATAAGTGACTTTTTTTATTTTCCATTTATTAAATATTATATTTAAATGTTCCATAAATTAGATATAATAATGTAATAAATAACAATTTTATTCCAAATTCATTCAATTCTCTACTTTTATTAAACATGTCTCAGTTAATAATAATATATATATAATCATGGTTAATTAATCTTTATGGCATTACTTTTAAATTTGTGTTCAGTATATTCATATAATTATCTAATTTGTTGCAATTTGTATGAAATCTTATATTTGTATCTTCATAACATTATATTGTGTTAATGTTATGAAGATTTAGGAAATCTAGAAGTCTGAGATATTTCAAAATAACACAAACCCAAATATAGTATTAATGTATAACAATTGATTTTATATTATATTTCCCTTTCAAATATATAAAATTGTAAGTAAATTTTGTGTTTACTTATGACTACAAAATTTTAATTTTATTGCTGTTAAAATATTTCTTTTTAAAATAAAACTAAAAAGGAAATAAAGAAAATTAAATAAAATCTTTCATATAGATTTGATAGTTTTAAGGACATAAAAATAATTTTATTTTTAGTAACTGAGACAGATGTACACATTTTTATCTACTTTTACCATTTTTTAGTTTTTTGCTTTATTATTATATTTTTATTTTGTGAGTAGTTATTAATATATACCAAATGATATCACTAATAAAGATTTTATATTATCAATTATGTTTTCATTAGCATGTTGAATTATGATTGATGATTTTCTAATGTTTAATCAATATTGATTTAGCATCGAGGTAAAAGTGACTGGAAAAATGGCACACTGGCTGGAGGAATAACTGGTGGAATTATTGGCTTAAGAGGTTTGTTAATAAGACTTATTACAAAATGTAACTTATGATTTCATCATTCAATTTATTTTTTCTAATTAAAGAAACAGTATATTTATTAACAATACATTACATTATTTTACGATTTAGATATTTTTCAATCTCTTAGGAAATGTTAAAAAATTTAACTAAATATACCAATTTTTTTTTTTTTTTTTTTTTTTTTTTTAAAAATAAAAGACATTTTATACATATAATTTTTTAATTAATTTCATGCTATGATATTAAGAGGTGCTTCATAAAATGTTTAAACCATTTAAAAAATTAGCTTTCATAATCAGTAAATCAAAATTCTTTCTTAGTAACTCTTTTTTTATCTTCTGTACTCTTTTCATATATTTTAAATTATTGTTAAAAGAATACTTCAGTTCTCTTTAGGCCTGAGGCAGTAAAATTATGCAGATACAATTAAATAAAAGGGAAAATACTTCTGGTCTTAAAGGATTCTAAATGATATATAAGATCTAAGTTTATAACTTTGAAAATAAATAAATTATGGAAGTATTTGTATAATAAAAAAATTCTTATTTATAAATATAATATTTTTAACCGTTTGTTGAACATTTTAATAACAAAGGTCAGTATTTTCTTAAAATTGCATTGTCTGATATCTGTGTCAACTAATATTAAAAAGATTTTTTTAATATCACTCAATAGTTTTTTTTTTAATTTCATAACTGTAATTAAAAATTATTTGCTATGTACTTTTCTCAATTTCTTATGCTATATAAATGAACTAAATCATAACTTACTAATTTATAAATTGCATTTAATAGTTTTTACAAAGCTCCATTGTTATAAGTTCTAGAGAACTTCAAAAAACAATACTAAAATATTTATTGAATATATAATCTTTCTCAAATCTACTACAGATATTTAATTAACTATCAATAAATTAATATTTTTATTTTAAGTGATATATTTTTGAGAAAAAAAATTCTATTTAACATTTAGAAAGTGAGAAAAATAATTATAGAAAAATATACTGTAGAAATTTATTTTAGACAAATTAGTTTAACATATTCAATGGAGAAAATATGTGATAGTGTAGGGTTGCACAAGAATAATAATGACAAGATATTTTTATAAAGGTTAGTGAAAATATTTTAACTTTTATTGTTTCATTTTTGAAAAAGACCGTTCATAACTTTTCCAGTGTAGTGAATCATGGTTTCTAACTATAAACATGCTACAAAGCTACTCTCATCTCTGTTGACAATGACCTGATACAAATGAGAATTTTCAATTAATAAAAAATTAGATCACAGTAGCCAGTCTTCAGTAAAACAGTTATCTTAATAATTTTATCCTAGAGACTGTGACAATAAGGAATGTTCACTGAAGTAGGTATGATATATTAACATTAAAAAGACAAATAGCAATTGTTGTCACATAATTTTCCTTTACAATACACAGGCCTCCTTAAATGCCTTAAAGAACTAGATCGTGAATCATAATTTGATTATTAAACTGTAAAGTACTTATTACTTTTAAATTTATATTGAGAAATGCATGTATGTAATATTTAAAAATTCCTTTAAGTTGGTATGAAATCAATATTATATAAGTTGTGTTAATTACATATATTCTTGTTCCAACATCATTCGTTCAGCCTCCTCCTTTTTAAAATTGTTTAACCAAGTTGTAGGAAAATATTTCAGCTAAATATTATCACATATTTTATGAGAGTTCTGCTTTTGTTTTCCCCATTTTAATCATTGCATGTCACGCATATTAAATGATATTTTGCTATAAAAGAAAAAAATGTGTTTTAAATAACGACCTAAAATATGTACTAAGTGTCTGAATGAAACTGAATTTTCTACTAATTGTTATTTGATAAAAGAAATATAAGTTAAACATTTATTATATACATTAATGTACAAAAACGTCAATAGAAAAAATTATTAGAAATCAAAGTACTATTTTGAACCACTCAATTAAAAAAAAATTTTCTATATCCAACTAGAAAATTTTTACTGCATTTATTTATAAGTATTGAACTCCTTGTAATATTTATAAAACACTTTCGTACATATTTTTTTAGCTGGAGTGAAAGCTGGTGTCATAAGTGCTGCAGGATTTGCTGCATTTTCAACTATCATCGATTATTATATGAGATCATAGCAGTTTTTCTTAGTTTTAAAGTTTCAAATTAATCAGTCATATCTTTTTATGTTAATTTTTCAATGATACTGAAAATGTTGTTGAATTGTAAAATAAAATATTTGAAAACTACATTTTATGCACAAAATACATCTTAAGTAATGTGGTTCAATCAATGTCACATTGAAAGTTACATCTTTAAAACACAAAATTTCTAGAAAGTCTTGGCATTATTCAATGATATATTTTTAATAGTTTATATTGTATTCAAACCATATAAAATCCATGTTTTAATGGATTTTCAAATATTGTATTCAGTTTTAAGTCAAAAATATTTTCATACTATTTTTAAAATGTATAATTTGAATGAATAAATAAACATAAAAAGGTTGAAATTAACAATCTTTATCAAATTGATAGTATTTATGCAAACCTTTCAAAAAGATAAATTCATTAGGAAGGTTTATGAAATTTTTTTTATTTGCTTTTGTTAGGATAAACAATGAGGAAGAAATATTAAGATTTTGTAAGGATTGGTGAAAAGACAATTTCAAGCAATAACAAAGTTGAAAAATAAAAGGTAGAGTTCATAAAGGTGCTTAACATTTATTATTTATTTTAGTAGAAAGCAATGAATGCTGCATTTACTCCTAAATCACATGGTATAATAAAAATTTACGAAATTTGAAATTAAGATTTTCCAGAAATCTTTTTGTTACATTTTACATTATGCCAAAATTGTTGTATAAATCTATGATAAAATTAATTTTAAATGCTAAAATTTATTAGATCTTTAATTTATCGTAACATTTTATTTCTTGTATTGTTTACAAAAGAAAACACTAAGTTTAAATTAAAAATATTTATTCACAATCTGAAAATATCACAAAGGAAGTACATAATTGTTTTCAGTACAATACACTTGTGTTTAAGTACAACAGATAAAAAAGTAATCATATAACAAGATTAAATAAAACGCAAAAATATTAATAAGGCACTAGTAAACAGTTAAACAATGTAAAATGCATATAATTATGTATAACAAGTATAAAGCTCAAAAAATAAATTTTGAATGAATTCATTTTATGTTTATCTCGATTTTAAATAAATAGAATAAATAAGCAAGATTTAATACAGCATTGATTATGAAATTTATACAAGACATTTTAACCAAAATATGTCACTTATTTAGATTTATCAAATATAGTTCTAGTCAAAATTATTAAACCAAATTAATTTTGATCAAATGATATTTTCATATACAAAAAATTTAAAATTATAATATCAATAACAATTTGCATCTATTTTGTAATAAAATTACACATTTTAACTTTTTCACTAATATTTTTAAAAACCAATATCTGCTAATGTAAAGATGTTAGACTTAAATCCTATTCAAAAAAAAATTTTGTGAGATATTAATTTTTCCTAAAGATAAAATATTTTCTAGGAATAAAATTTAACTTAGTGCTATGAACTTTATTTACATAATAAAACAGTCTATTACATTTTCATTCTACTAAAATACAATGGATGTTTCAACATTTTGTAATACAGGAAGAATTCTCAGCTTTTTTTTTTTTTAAATGCTATACATTTTGCCATTAAAAAATGCAGAAAGTTTTTAAAAAAAATTGAAAACAGTTTTGCTTGTAAATATTATTTTTTCCCTTGAATGCTTTATAAAAACAGGAAAAATCTAATTTATTAGAACTTTTTTTTTTAGATTTGGTAAATTTTATAAAAATTATGAAAAAAAATATGCAGAATATAAAATTTAAATATTCTAATTCATCAAACACAAATATAAAATTAAAGATATTTAGATTTCACATTTTATTTAAGATGAATACAGAAAATATTGAGCTGTGGTAATATATTTAGTCAAATTATTAGGATATAACCTTCAAAAATTAAGTTTTATCAATTTTATTTGATTTTAATTCTTAAAAATGAAATTGAGATTTTTCATTCGTAATTTTAATGATTTATATTAATTTATTTCTAAAATATAAAAGTGTAAAGTCAAAATATTTAACAAGTAATTTTACATTTATAAATTTTAAGTGAATAAAATGCATCCATTGGTAATAAAAAGTATTAGAAGTAATTGCTTTATTTTTGTTTAAAATAAATTTTTTTATACCGTAAGTAGCTTTTGAAAGATTTTTGTTTTATTCATTAATATTTTTCCTTCAATTATAAATTATTAAAACATCTACAAATTAACAGCTAGAATAAACAAATGTCAATTTTGTGTTTTCTACATTATACACTGTCTGCTTTATATAATTAACAGCGAATTTTGCCACATAAACTACTAAACACAATGTCTATAAAATTCACAAAAAAATTATAAAACAAACAATTATTTAAAATGCATACATAATTTTTTTAAAAAATCTATTAATAAATTCTTTTATGATCTATTTAATAGTCAAATTACTTTTTTCCAATAATCCATTTAAAAGAACAATTAAACTGAATTTCATAATTGTTCTGTGTCAAAATAGTATTTTACTCAAAGAAAGAATCAAAAGAATAATTCTATTCATATCGTCAAACAAACATATTCAAGTTATAGGATACATTATAATATGTGTGACAGTTTCAAACTATATCGTTTTAATTCCAATAAAATTATATAACGTTCCATATAAATGCAATAACTGAACACTCATTATCAAAGGTCAAAAAATAATTTATAATTTTTTAGAAATACTGAAAATTAAGTACAAAAATATCTGATGTAAAGCATATCATAAGAAAATATACATTTCAAATAAAAACTTAATACAAGTTGTCAAATAGGAAAATATGGATGATTAATTTAAAAATGAGAATCATGATTTTTTTTATTTTTATGGCACACTTTAATAAACTAGCAAGTCTTACATTTATGAAACTAAGTAGAAAATAAATTGTGTATAATAGCATATGGCAATATAATTAACAGACTAGAACAAAATGTAATCAATTGCATATTTTTAAAACTATTAAAAGTAGTCTGATTTTATTTATTACCTAGTCTAATGCAAATTCCTATAATTATTACACATGCTATTATCTATATATAATAATAGAATAATTGCATCATCAAGATGTGGAAACCTAAATAAAAAAAGTATATATATATAAATATACATGATTTGCAATACAATCATATTTTTATTTCATATGAGAGAAGAGATTAGTACAATTCTTATTTTAATTTCTTAGTGCAAGAATAATCAAAACTAAGTATATACTTCATAATCTTGTTTGTAAATAAAAGTAAATAACAATAATTAAAAACTCAATAACTTCTAAAAGGTTTGGTTTGTTTATTGTTCAATAGTAATTTTTTGTATTGAGAGCTAATTGGGTTGGGACCTACAGTTTAGATTCTGAAACAATGCAAACATCCACACCTTGGGTAGGACTCAAACTCATGAATTGTTGAATTGAAGACATGAGCACTAACTGCTCATCTACCAGCTCGAAAAAATTCTTAGATACAGAAAGCAATGCTAATCTTAATAGTTATGTGCTAATTTATAATCAAAGAAGATAAGTTATTTAAGAAATTAATATCCATAAATGTTAAGGAAAAATGCATTGTAAATTTTGTTATACACACACATTATGGATGAAAAGGAGTTAATAAGAGCACAAACCATTAACTTTGACTCCAGACGACTTAGAAAAGATGTTTAAAAAAAAAAAAAAAAAACTTTATTTTACTTTTTAAAGTAATTAAAAATAAAACTGAAATCAGTAATTATTTTTTACAATTATATTTTTTTATGTAATCAAACAAAGTTGCAAGGATAAATTTTTAAAGCATATATAATTAATTAAAAAATAAATATATTTAGTTATTATTTAAAACAAAATTCATTAACTACTATACTAAGTTATGGGACAAGCATTCTAGTAGAATATGTACTTTTATTCTAGTTCTTTAAGAAAGATTTTATAAATTGTGACATTAATTTATATTAGTATTATTTAACGTTATTTTTGCCACTAGTTTTTTTGCAAGTGTTTCAAAACATTTTTTCCCTTTAGTTTGCTAAAATATTTTATATAAATTAAAAATTAACTAAAAAGTACTTACCACTCTAAGAGTACCATTTTTTTCTTTAACAACTGAATTTGTAGTCCCATTTGAAAAGTAAATGACACCTTTTTTACCACCAAACATTTCGTGTGATACACTGAAGGAAAACAAAACAACAAATGAAGCATGCACAAATTTCAAAATGTGCAATACCATATCTTAAGTAGAATTATAAAAATACATTATTAATGTAAATTTTTTGTGACTTCACAAAATTTAAATACAGTACTTTTATAAAGAAAAAAAAACTAATACCATTCTGTAGCTTGATTTATCTGTTAGAAAACTGCCAAGTTGCGAGAGTAACAAATAAAAAAATGATACCATTTTGTAGCTTGATTTATCTGTTAGAAAACTGCCAAGTTGGAAGAGTAACAGAAAAAAAAATGGAGAAATTATTCCCAAAAGTTAATAATTGAAACAAGATTCATACTAAATTTCATGATAAATTTGTCTGCTATATGTAAACAAAAATGAAAATTATAAAAAAAATTCATTTCTTCGCATTTTTCAAAAAGTTAAAAATGAAAAAAATTAAAAATAAGAATCTAACACCTTATTCAATTTAAATGAGGACACATACAATCCTTTGTAACAACTATTTTTATTGATTAAGCAATGGAGAGAATAAAATTTCTCTCCATCCATGCAGGATACTTTTTAATACTGAATGTAACTCGTCAGAAATACTCAAAGTGAATAACATAATCAGCAAGCTCAAAACCCTATCAAAGTACATTTTAGACTATAAAATACCATAAAAAAAAAGTTAGATTTAAGGATAAAGGTGTCCAAGTAACAGAAAATAATAAACTAATAATCCTTTCCCCTCTTTAAAAGATAGCGCAGCATTATCAGTACCAATTAACCAAATATGTATTAAATCAACATTTTTCATAAATATGTCATTCAATCATTGTTGTTAGAAATTTTAAAATTGCAAAATTTAGTCAGTATATCATATGTGGTCTTATTGAATAGTGCAAAAAAAAAATTGATGTTGAGTTCCCCCCCCCCTTCAAAATTAAAATACGTTTGATGAATGTAGACTGATCTCAAACTGCATGGGGGTGTTCAAATGTCTAAATTTCAGAGTTGTGAAAGTTAATAGTTTTATTCAAGTAAAAAAATTAATGGGTCTGACTCCTTCACACAATTTTCTACAGTCATGCATCGTTAATGGGCACATAGCAATAAAAGTGTATATTAACTTTTACTTATGATTTTAAGATTTTACTTCATCAACATGAAATACTAGCACAGTTATGAAAAATGTTTTTGGAAGATTCTATTGAAGCAATTATTTAAATAGTTGTTGCACTTTTCTTAATTACTTTTTTAAGCATAGTTATCATTGCACTTCAAAAATTCATGGTTATTGATGTGCTTTCAAAAATTACTCTTTCAACATCAATACCTATTAGTTAAGTAAGTTTATCCTTGAATCTAATACAGATAACGTTTCATTAAATTTTTAATGGTAATTCTCAAGTCATAAATTGATATAGAAAACTTTTACATAGATTTGCTTTACTTTTAAAATTCAAGAAGATTTGTTGTTGTATTAGATTTCAGGGGAAAAAATGCTTCTAAACAATTAATACTTTAGATAAGTTTAAAATAATCAATACTTGGTTGTTTATCTTCATAATTCAAATTATTATGGCTATTAAAAATTATGTAACAGTGATTTCACATTTAACTTTTTCCAACAGCTGTGTGAAATTTTAGCTATAATAAAAACAAAAACCTCAAATTTTTATCAACTTTAAGAGCCTTTTCCTCTTGGTGAATTCCTTTTTAAGCATTTTTATTAATTCCCATATCAAATTTGGTGGTTTTCTAGTAGTAAAATCAAGCTACAAAAGATGCTGAAATGTTAATTAAAAGTTTATTTTCATAATACTCAAACTAATTGTAATATACCTTTCTTCTTTATCAAGGACAGTGAGCAATTTTTTATTTGAACAAGTAGTTATTATTTTCACAATCATTTCTATAAGATATTCCTGACAATCAATGATGAGATCACCCTAATTAAAAAATAGAAATGTTAAGCCATTAAAAATAAACTGTTTATAGTGCAATATGAGCAGAAAAGAAGTTTTCAATAACATTATTTCCTAATTTGAGTTACTTAAATTACTACAGCACTATTATGTATAATCTAAAATACTTCAATTAAATGTATTTAAGCAAATCAAGACAGGCTTTATAAAATAAATTATGCCTTTCACAGGTATTATTTAAAATATTTATATTCCTCTATTTATGCATTCAGTACTGCTAGAAAAAAAATTGAAAAGCCATACGATTTAAAACTACAGTTAAATAATGCTTTCAAAAATCTGAAATATGATAATTGGAACATACATTCAAGTACAAGATAAATTGATACGTCTATTATAATGTAGGGCCCAAGCATGTAAAAATACCGTAACATGATATGGTATGGACATAAAAAATCTCTTATGGTATGCTGTAGGCATTTTAAACTATGAATCTTGCGAGACTCTCAGCAAATTCATAGAAGTGTGTGGTGGTAGGGGTCTTTACTGAATGGCACATTGCAAAGCCTTTTAGACATACTAGTTCAAGTCTGGCATTTAGATGACCATAGAAGTGTTTATAATCAGAAGAAAACAAAGTTGGAGCAATGTAGAAGTGTCTTGATGTGTTGACTTTTGCAATTATTCAAATCCATCAGGATACATATGAAGAGCGTAGATCATCAGACAAAAGTATAGTAACATAGTGATAGAGCTTCATGCTCCCTAAGCTCAAGTCGCAAGTTCGATCCTTGAGGTTCACTTGACCTTTCACTTCTTCAATGGGCAAATAGAACTAAATTTCCAAGCATGCTTAGTAGCTAAACATTGGGGGTTTTGCATTAGGCTAACTACTTAACAAAGACATGTTTGGCCTTTGTTCATGAAAACAGAAATTGGCACAGTAGGCCTTGGATCCCACATGGGCTGCTGTGTTACTGATTTTTGTTTTTTGTCCATCAAACAAAATGCTCACATCTGTTCCTCTTACATTTGTTTCTAGATACATCAGAAGTGCCCAATCATAACAGCTGTATATACCCCATAGCATTACAGAAGTTCCAGCAACTTAAAAAATCCTCAGTTGAGATGAGAGATCCACACACACACACACAGATTCATTCTACATACTTTCATGCATCTATTTGCCCAAAATAATAGGAAACAAGACTTTTCCGACCAGGTAATTTATTTCCAGTCATCAACAGTCCTTGATAATATTGTCAGTCAAACAGGCAAGGTATACGGCTTTGTGTTATGCAGTCAAAAATGGAATACTTCTGGGCCTTTAACTCCGAAAAACCATATCAAGGATAGTCTGCTGAATAATTTACATGCTGATATTTATTGATGCTTCAGCTTAGAAATCTATAACACTATGTAGTGTATTTATTTCATTTAAAAACATAAGTTAGTCATTAATAATCCCATTTTTTCAAGGTTTTCTTCTCAGTTAGACAGCTGTCTGATACATTTTATCGGATAATCGATAAGGTACACTCATGAAATTGATCGCAAAATTCCAAATTTCTTTGTTACGTCACTGATGCTAGGCCTAAACATTCAGAATACTTAAATCCTGATAATCTAGTATGACAATAATGACCAATTTAATAGCTTTGCTGCATTCCTGTTGTCTTATAATGTTGCCTATCACATATCATTAATTGGTTGCATATCGCAATTATTTGCATATACATGACAGTATCAGTTTTTCTGGCACTTAAATATATAATGATGCCGAAAAATTAATTTGTTTATCACTAATTTTCAATTTTAATATGCTGTTACATTCTTTTTAAGGTATAATTTTAATAATGTAATGAGAATTATATAATTTAACATATTTACTGATTTTTTTTATAAAAAAATGTTTTAGGTTAAACAAAGTGAACCATAGAAAGTTTTTAAATATTAAATATATCATGTTAATTTATAATTATTATTATATTTTTATTATTTTTTAAAATAAAACATCCAAATTATCTTTAGCAAGTTTTGAAAAATAAAAGCATTAAATATCTTATATCACAAATATTAGTTCACTTACTTTTTCTTTTTTATTTGCACATGGTAATTTCAAAACAGCCAAACCATCTGTATAACTGCTAACATAAATCCCTATAAATATAAATAGTTTGAAAACAATGTTAAAGTTATTTCAGTAAGAATACATTTCAGCAAAAATATTTAAATATATAAGCAGTATTAATCACTATTAACTTACAAACATTTATGTAAATTACAGCACACTTGCAATATTTTTAAAAATGAATATGTATATTGATTTCACTTATATAGCAACTTATGTGCATCTTAACATAAAGACCAATATAATTTGATTGATAGTTTATTAAATATTATTATTTTTATTATCTAAGCTAGAATTAAAAAACTTAAGTGTAAGAACAAAATATTAATTTAAATTATTAATTATATATATGTGTGCGTGTGTTTGGTATTTATTACAAATAATTCCAAAATTACTTTCAGATTTTTATCATTTTCTTTTAATGCACATCTTCAGCTGTAATTCTTAATAAAAAGAAAATGAACCGTAGAAAACTAACCTTGTGTATGGAAGTAAATTCTATTATTCCTTTAGTTAATGCAGTGATTTTCAACCTGTGGGGCGCGCCCCCCTAGGGGGGCGCGAGAACACTAATGGGGGGGCGCGAGCATATCCAAGAGAAAATGTTATTTAAAAAAATTGATTAAGTGACTGAAAGGAAAGAACACACACACACACATACAAAACAAAATACATTTCGACATATTTAATAATTAACTTATTAAATTAAAACAACTTACAAAATTAAAAACAAATTTAATAATTATTAGTGACTTCCTTGGGCCTGTCTTTCAGAGCAAAGTTTTTCGAAGGAGGGTTTAATATTAGAAATAGACACTCTCAGTTCTTTTTCTATATTTAGCTGAGATCTATATTTTGTCTTCAAAGAAGCCACCGCAGAAAATCCAGTTTCACAAAGGTAAGATGTTGAAAATGGTAGTAGAATGCGAAATGCCCTTGTTTTTAGTGCAGAAAACTCATTATCCACTCCTGCCCAAAATTCAAAGAGTGATTTATTACTAAATTGTCTTTTGGTTTCGCCGCTTGCCGTGAAGTCTATGAAGGTTTCTTCCTCTTCGATTGAGAGTCCTTCAGGAGTATTTTGAAATGGATCCCTCACCCACTTGTAACTTGATATCAGTTTGCCGTCAGCAAGAAAGTACTTTTTAAAATTCTTTGCTAGCATTGCTAAATGATTTTCAATGGTTACAAAAACAACTTTTACATGTTGTTCTTCAGCCTTGTAAGTTTTAATACAATCATTCAAATTTGCAAACATTGTTAAGTTTTCTTGTTTTAAATTTCTGCTCCACAATTCCAATTTCCTACAAAAAGCATTATCTTTATCACTCGTATCCAATATATGTGTATTTGCTCCTTGCAGTTGAAGATTCAAGTTATTTAATTTCTCGAATATGTCGACCATGTAGCTCAATTTCAACACAAATAAACTATCGCGGAAATTCTCAGCTTCCAGTCTGTTTTCCTCTTCTAGGAAAACGGCGATTTCTTCTCTTAATTCATAAACACGTTGCAAAAATTTCCCTCGTGATAACCATCTTGCCTCGCAATAAAATAGTAACGTTGAATGTACTGCACCCATGTCTTTACAAAGTGCGGAAAAGATTCTTGATTTCAGGGGTCTCATTTTTATATAATTTACTACGGTTACAACCGTAGTTAACACAATATTCAAATCAGGACTCATTTCTTTGGAAGCCAAAGCTTCTCTGTGGATCATGCAATGTGTCCAGACGCACTGTGGGGATTTTTGTTTCACAAATGCTTGAATACTTTGGAATCTTCCTGACATAGAACGAGCACCATCCGTGCATATTCCGACGCAACTTTTCCATTCTATGTTTGCCTCGTTCATAAAATCAATTAAGATAGCAAATAAAGCGAGTGCTGTTGCTTTGAGTTCTATTGGTTTGCAGAAAAGTAATTCTTCTACTACTGACAAATCATCACAAAATCTAACATAGGCAATGAAATGAGCATCTTTATTACTATCTGTTGCCTCATCAAGTTGTATTGAAAACAATTTGTAATTCAACTTCGACAAAAGCTGACACTCTACATCTTCAGCTATATCAGCAATTCGACGGGCAACAGTATCATTTGAAAGAGGTATAGACTGCATTTGTTTTAAAAAATCATCTCCAAACATAATTTCTACAATATCAATCACGGCTGGCAAAATAAGCTCTTCTCCAATGGTGTGAGGCTTTTTACATTTGGCTATTTTATATGAAACTTTGTAAGAGGCAATTAAAGCTTTTTCATTCACGGACAAAGTTTTTTTAAACAATGATTTTTGCTTTTCATATGATTTTAATTTTAATTCGAAGAATTCTCTGGGTTTGTTTACGTACGCACTATGAAGCGTTTCCAAATGTCGTTTAAGTTTATTAGGTTTCATGCTGTCTGCCGCCAACATTTTTGAGCAAATGATACAACAAGGGCCTTTCTTCTTCATTTACTTCAGTACTAGTGAACCCAAAATTTAAGTATTCTTGAGAATATTTTCTTGATTTTATTTTCGGAACCACGCTCATCTGTGTACTTGTTGATGCTTGTCTATCGTCTAATGCTCGCTTACGCCCGCTTAAAAAATTATTCATGATTCTGCATAAGTCTGCTGCTGTAAATATTTAATACGGTGAATTGCAATTACACGAAAATATATATAATATACACATTCAGAATAGATTCAATAGCGATAGAAGGATCGACTCGAATGAGATTGTCTGGAATTGAAATTGGCGTCATAGAGCTTTCTACTTCTCCCTATGAGAAAACATTTGTTCACATCTGCGCACACTTCTAGGTTAATTTTTTTCTGACTAGACAAATTCCAGACAAATCGAAACTTCTCGCAAAACCGTGAGAATGCTCGACATGGCGGGACGCAAGAGCAATAAAAAAGCATAGGATTCTTGTTTTTTCAATGCTGAGGATCGGTGTTGCAAAATGTCAATAAATTTCGGTATTGTTGGTAATTTGTAAAGTTTAAAATTAAGGTTGTAGTGTAGGTTTAGCGCCAAAATACTCAAAATACATTATTATTGTATATATTTTATTGTATGCTGTGGGGAGGGGGGGCGCGATGAAAATTATGATTGAAAATTGGGCCGTGAATACTAAAAGGTTGAGAAACACTGAGTTAATGGAATAAATTATACGGATGTCATTTCTATAACAGTATTTCATATTCAGCAATTTGTGGCACAAACGAACTATTTTTTTTATATAATTTCTCAATATGCTATTATATTTATGTAGTTTTTAGCACAACTACATACAGCTGTAATGAATTATATCATCAAAACGTCTCATATTTGAAAACAATAAAACTTAACTTTCAGCTTCAGAGCAATTTACAAGAATTCTCCCAAAGTTTCAACTATTATGGAAGAAATATATATCACATGAATCAATGTATATTCTCTTTAATAATAAAAAGTTTTATTAAAACTTTTTAGAAGTAAATTTTAAAAAATTCTCTAAAATGTGTTTTCATATAATTATTTTATAAAAATAATTCTTTTCCTTTTTATTTATACTTACTTTCAAGACCATTAAATGTTGCATGTTGCTTCATTTTTGATGATTTAGAATCAAATAAATAAATAGAATCTTTTGTTATTACTAATATTCTAGATCTTGGCTTATATCCATGACGATCATATTTAGTGACAGGAACCATATACTAAAAATAAAAAATAATTTTCCAGTAATAATTAAAAAAATTAAAAGGGTTTTTACCTATTAAAATAACATTATGCACTTATGAGATCTCTCATTTTTATCTAAATAAGGTGTAATAAAAATTCTTTAAAGCATTTATTTATTTCATATATTAAAAACTTTCTTTTCCAACAAATTGAAAAAATATCTAAAGAAACATTTTCTATATAGCAAAAAATTTAATTAATTCATATTATATAAAATTATGCTAATAATCTTTTCTGAATCTTCTTATAATATTTTTCTCTCATATAAAAAGATTAATAAGAAAATTAATTGTTTTATGTGAGAATTCTTATAAATTAACAGTTAAAAGCTAATATAAAGGTATATTAAAGTTTTTATTAGTGTAAGTTTATGTTCAGTTATTATGAATCTTTTCTATTGTTATAGGCTACATTTTGAATCTTATTATAAATCTTTTATATTGTTATAGACTACATTTTTTAAATACTTATAATAATAAAGCAATTATTAACAATTTTTTTGCTTTAATATTTTTAGCTTATTCTATAGCTCAAATATTTCTATTATGTTTCCAATTGTACATGACAAATTTTGAAATTATTATTATTTTAGACATGAATAAAATTTTTTTATTCCCTATCTAACTTTAAAGTTTCATTGAAATATCCCAGTAGTAATATTAATGAGTTTTACAATTAAATTTAGTTTTACTTTAGGCAACATTATAAGATTTTAGACCATAAAACTTGTTTAAGGGCTTAAATGAATTTGAGTAACTATTCTCAAACACCTAAATATAAAATATTTAAATGCATCAGGCAAAACATTTTAATGTTACTCAGTTATAGTAATGAAAGTCAACTTTTAAAAGACACTACATTAATGTAACAACAAACTTCTATGAGCTTATACCAAGTAAAACATAAAAGTAATGTTTACCACAACTTTATTTTTTGCCGATTCAATATTATTGTGCAACACAGTCATTATTTTTTCTTCTGTATCTTGACCTGGTAATAAAATAATGGTAACTGTTAGTTTTTTAGAAATTAATAATCACAACAAAAGAAACACTTATTTTATAAAAAAAAATTACTAGAGCCTTTGAATGTTGATTTTCTCATATACTTACTTAATCTACAAGATACAAAAGGAGTTGGTATACTTTGAATATAATTAGCCTTCTTTCCTTTAAACAATTCTTCTGCCAATACTTTCTGCTCCAACTATAAAGTAAAAGTAATTTTATATGAAATTCAGGTATACAGAAATATAATAATAAAACTGGTGAACAAAAATGTTACTTGTGACTTTCTTTCTCGTGACAAACTTTTTACATATTTGCGCATCAGCCATGTCCTGTGAAATCTTTTCAAATAAAAACTTGCCTGGAACAAATAAGTTTTTATTAATTTCAGAATATTTCATTGGAATATTTTAAGGGAATATTAAAATTAATTCTGTTTCAGCTTTTGTTTAATTTAATCCTAATAGACGAAGATTGCTTTATGTATAATAAAGCAATTTTCGTTGTAAAATAAATATTTAAAGAAAATAAAAACACAATTTTAACGCGTTTCATTGAAATCGCTCATCAGTTTTTTTTTTTTTTTTTAAATCTGGAAACATAATAACATAGTATAGATTTAAATATTCTAATATTTGAATGTTAAATTATAAGAAAAACTACAAAAAAGTGAAATAAAAATTTTGTAAGTTGTTACAAAATTTTTATATAAAAATTACTATTTTCTTTTATATAAAAATCATATTATATATAATTTTTTTACATATAATTCTTAAATTATATTATTTATAATTCTTTTAAATAAAAATAACTATTTTCCAACAAAATGTTACAATTTTTTAAACTATTAAATAAAATATCATAAAACGAATCTCAATAAAAATGATGTTCTTAAAACCATGCAAGCTAATTTATTATGCAAGTTATTATGCAAGCTAATTTATTCAATAAGCACAAAAGTTTTGTTGAAGTTATTAATTTTCAATATTTGAAATAGGTAGCAATTTACTTCACTGCAAGAATCAGGTGCATGAGGCCAAGATCGATCCAATAAGCTAGTAGGCAAGTTTTTAGCTAATCTTTTTAAAAATTCAGCTTTCACAATCCACAAGAACTGTAAAAAAGTTTATCAAATCTAAACAATTATAATATGAACATACTTACAAAAATATAAAATTAATTACAAAATATTTCAACAAAAAAATATTTTTTTAAAGCAAATCAAAAGAATAATTTTCACAATCGTTGTGTCAAAGAGCATATACAAATCTACTAAACAAATTCCTTTAATAATACATAAAGATGTACCTCATTGATTTTTATATATATATATATATATATTCTCTAAATGTATTCTGCAATCTTACCAAAAAACTAGCATTTTGCTTGCAATAAAATAAGAAAATCTTGTTTCAATACAGAAGACACTTATGTAGTCTCTTCTATAAGAATTTTCATTTACTGTTCAAATTAAAGATTCATTTTTATTTTTATTACTTATATATAACAATGTGGATTCAATAATGAAAACACAAATTGAACAACTAAACTCTTGTAAGTAATTTACATTTATTATTGCAACAATCAAAAGATTTTTAAAAATGCTATCAAAGCATGAGAAATAAACATAGTTAATAAATTTTAACTTCATAAACAACAAAAATATCAGCAAAAGTAAAAGGACAACAAAAAAATCAGCTATTTAATTATTTAAACTTATATGATGTAAATTAGAAATACAAATATTTTTAATTTCATTAAATAAGTATAAAACTCTCTCACATTTATTAATTATATATTGAAAGATTTTATTTTACATATACATTTTTATACTTAGTTGAAAACAAGATGATTCAGTTATTTTAATAATAACATGTTTTAAAATATTATTAATCTAAGAGTTTGTAGTAATTCACTGTAAATAAAATTAAAAATAAAAACTTACAAATGCATTGTGTTCATTTTCAGGCTCATTTCGGCAGATAAAACCCTTCACAAACCTTAAATATTAAATAAATAAAAAATAATTACGTATATTGGCAATGCTTCTACAAGAATTTTCAACATTATAATAAATCCAAACAGAAATTTTAGCCCTTACTTTCTAATAACTGCAACTGCCCATCGTCTCCTTTCCAACAGTTCTCTGGCAAGATGACCTCTCCAATACCGATTAATAAGACTTACTAAGAATAAAAAAATTACACGGAAAACAATTATTTAAAAACATGAAATTTCATGTAATCATATTTAAATTTACATTTAATAGATTATTTATTAGAAGTACAAATACAAAATATTTCACATTAAAAAGTCATTATTTTATTCAATTTACAGTTTAAGATTACAAAAATTAAATGTAGTGAAAGAGAATATTTCACTGCATTCAAACAGGTATTTGAATTGTATTTATTTCCAAGTTAATATAAAAGGCTCAGTTTCCAAAATTTTAATTATTTTTTTCATTTCTCAAACAAGTATTCAATATCAAAAATTTTCTATTTTAAATAAAAGTAATGTTTCATTAATATATCATAATTTGAAAAAATACTTATAACTATCAGACTATATCTAGTTCTTTGAAGATATAAAAAAAAATATTTTCATAAGAAATAATTAAATTTTTTTAAAACACTTTATAAGAAATAGTTTTAAAAGCAACATTTAGAAAATCTAAAAATATACTTGATTCTAGATTAATGCAATAATTTCTAGATTACAAAAATTACATCAAAATCAATATAGAGTAACATTTACTTTCAGCTACCTTTTTACTCTACTAACAGCTTTATCAGCTATTATTTAAATAAATTAAAGTAATAAAGGGAACAATTTTTTACTTTATGTGATAAAATATTATGCCTTATAAACTTAGCACTGAAATATTGGTAAATAATTGAAATTTTACTTTAGAAAAATATAATCATAGCATATATTTTAATATTATTGTAATAAAAAGTGACTAGTTTAAAATAAAATTAAAATATCTTAAATTTACATTAAGTTAAAAAATCGTAAAAAAAGATGAAAAATAAATATCTACATTAATTCCTAAATCTATGCATATTCACTTCAGTAAAATTAATTATCTTTGATTATTTCTGAATAAAAAAATTAGCCTTAAGTGATTTAATTATGGAAACAAATTTATTTCTTAAGCAGGGATCTCAGTAAAATATATTTTATAAATATAAAACTTGCATACGATACACTTGCATATGAAATTCACATAAAATTTTCAGAATAAAATTTAAATTATGTTTATAATTTTTTTTATTATTCAAACTTAATTTTTGGCATGAATTTGAAGTATATAAATAATGTATTATATTTGACAAACACTATATTAAATACATTTGAATAAATTCCAATTTATTCAAAAGTAAAAGATAAAAAGTTAAAGAATTTTTCTAAAAAACATTTTATTCTTTTGACAAGGATAATACCCCAAATAAAAACAATGTGCAGTAGTAATTTTAAAAAAATTTATTATTCATGATACAGAAAATGCTGTAAATGTTAAATATATATAAAAGAAATCAAAGGAATGTATGTGTAAAATAGTATTATCAGTAGAAAGCTTATGGAAAAAAATTACCTTCATTTTTAAATTGTATATTGTTAATAAATTCCAATATTTTATTTTATGGTATTCAAAGAACAAATCCCAATACTCAATGAAATATTAGATTATAAAAAAAGTTTAATTTCAGCAAAATAGTTTACATTTTTACTATAATCATTAGTAAAATTAATAGAAAGGCAAAAATCATTTAAGTCAATTTAGTGTTTCACTTGAGAAAACTTTTGTAAAACTTCCTTCAAAATTATTACAAATTACAAAACAAAAAGAATATTTAAAGAATTTTTGATCAAATCATTGGTAGAAAATAAAAGCATGAAATTCAAAGATTAAAAAAAATGCAATATATCAAAGTTCTAAAATAACAGCATTTTAATTTAAATTATACATAACTTCGTGATTTCATTTTACCTATATAAATGTCTTTGAAATTGTATCTCACTGTTTCTGTATTCATTTTCTTATGTATTATAATTTTTATATTTAGATTCCTTATCTCTAAGAATGACTTTTAATTTTGGACAAATTATTTGTACTTAAAAATTTCAAATGACTTTTAAACTAACATTGTAGTAAATTAACTATCACTATATCTATATATCAAACGATGGATGAATAACTTGTTAAAATATATATTAATAATGTACAAGGCAAAAAATATACCTGATTTTTGGATGCTTAAATATTTTTTTCGCTGAATGTAGCATCGAAATTTCGACTGTATGATAGTAGCTGTAATGAAAATAGTGGAAAAATTACTTTCCAAAAATTACTAATCACAAATTAACATGCAAAGAAATTAACTTACCTAAAATATGCTTGTGTTTCTGGTATTCATCTTCAGTATGAAATAATGTTTTGGGGAAACGGATAAAAATTTTGGATCTACATATCAAAAAAATCAATTAAATTTAAATAAATAAAACTGTGAACAAAGGCAAACATACTGAAAAATTAACATAAACTTACCAAATGAAATTATAAATCCTTATCTGACAAGAAAGCAAAAAAATAAAATTTATGATATTAATATAAAAATATTTCAATATCATAATTGCATAACTATTGATATTTTATTAATTATTTGATATACATATAAATCCAATACTAAAATTGGATAATGATACATGATTTATTATTTTATTTTAACAAACATGTGCGTTTGAAATAGCATCTCCTGACAAATTCTTGGCTATTTTTAATTTTCCAGTAAAAAATATTATAAAATACAATAGCAAAAGCATACTTAAAATTAAAATAGAGGTCGATGATAATACACAGTTGAATCACATAATCAGTAAATTTTAAAAAATAATAGAATATCTGGAACATGGACAATAACTTGTGAGGATAATATAATTGCATCATCTGACACTTAATCATATGTTGTGTGGTATATCCTTATGCATCATAACAAGCAAACTTCACTTCTTATATCATTAACATTTTTAGATTTTCAATGGTACTAATATTTCAATCACTACAGACTTTTAGTCAACAGTATGCAATCAATTAAAAAATGCATCAGTTTCCAAAACACTGTTATTTGCATACAAAAGACAAACCAAGTGATCAACACTATTCACAATTTACAGATTACAATTTATCAATAAATTATGTATTTCAATATTTCACTAGTGATTCACTGTAGACACCAGAGATAGGTAATGGTCATAAAACAAATGATTCATCCCACTAGTATTCTTATGCACTTTATGGGCTCAGATTTTCTTATAACATTTCTGAATTGAAATTATGATTTCAAATGATTTTCTTAAAGAGAAGGAAAAATAATTTATAATTGTGGCATACAACTTTTGAATTTTCAAAAGCAACTTCTGTAATTTATATTTTAATATAAACAAAAGTTAAAAGACTATTTTAAGTCGTAAATAAAACTATTTAATAAACTTTATCTTAAATAAAGTTTATATTTTGTAAAAAATTACACTTTGAATAAGATTGTAATGTTAATATTGTAACATAAAAATGAGATAACAAAATATTAAGTATTTCTTAATATTTTGTTATTTTATTTTTATATTTCTTATATTTTTAAATCCTTTATTTAGAAATGTATAATTACATAATTTTTATACTGCATAACTTTATTAATTTTCAATATTTAATTGTATACTAATATGTTTGCAGTTATAATTCCTACATTATAAATTAACTTCTTAAATTTTGAAATATATAAAAATGATTTTAAACGTTTTCCTATTTTTTCTCACCTTCCAATGGCATATTCATCAGGTTTGTAATTAAGATGCTGCATTATTAACATCACTCCCTCTTTTGGGTCTCCCCTGTATGTAGGCCACGTTTCAGGACATAAACACTTGTATCTTTTCAAAAACTCTTCATATTTTTTTCGATATGCAAATCCAGCCCTGCGTACTCTTAAATTTTCCATCAGACCCAAATATTTCACTTGGTGTGCAACAACAGTTTTATCAAAGAATCCTGATTAAGAAAATAATCTTAAATAAAAAATGCTAATGATATATATAAAAACTATTATAGCATTTATAATACTGAAATTATCTCACAGAAAATTTGAAAGCATAAATAAAGTAGAAAAATAAATAACACAAATATGGTTAATTAAGTATATTTGAAAATATTTTACTTCATAGAAGATGCTTCAGAGATAATTACCTGCACGCTTATGTTCATTAGGCTTAATGCATCGAATATACCAAGGTTCTTTGGACATTAAAATATTCATCAGTAAAGATAAACTCGTTTTAAACTGTGTCGCAGCCTATACAAAAAAATATAAAAATTTAAATAGAATTATTTTACTTAAAAAATAAAATAAATAAAATAGTAATGTAATTCAACACATACTGTATTTGGTCTTTTCTTATTAGTGATTTCTTCTAAAGTAAAAGATTTTTTAACAATGATATTTTCACATTCTATCATTGCCTGAAAAAGCAAATATTTTCATTAATGAAAAAAAAATTTTTTTTTCATAATTTAAGCAAATATATAAAAAAAACTATTTATAACTTTTTAATCTCTTATTTAAAAATCTTTAGCAATATTAGATATATGGTACATCTATTTATAACTAATCACTTTTAAAAAAGTGCAGAGGCGTTTGTATCTTAAAATTAATTTGACAATATTATAAATACAAACGATTTTACCATAAGTTCATAAAACTTCACATTTCAATAAAAAAACATTTATTTTAAAGACAAAATGTGCTAACACATAGCCAACTATACATTTGCTTCTGGATTAAAATCTTACTTATTGTTATTATAAATTTTTTATATCTCAATGGGACAACAAAAATATTTTATTTCTTTTTGATCCATTTCACAGGAAGTTTTAAAAAAAAATTAATGAAATGAAACATTAATAATAAATACCAAAAGAAAAATTTCAGGAGTTAATTATTATGAAATCACCTCAATATATCAAAAAAATTCCAAACTCCTATATAAAAATAATCTAAAAAATAAAAAAAAATAATCTATTTCCAGAAGCTTCCAGGAATTATACAAACCCTGATTAAAGTACTTTTTTATTTAAACAATTTTTAATAGCACAAAATATTTGCAAAATGTATTTGGTTGAATTGTACAGGTAATAAACACTGACATTGTTAAAAATATAAATATTTTGGAGCAAATGGGAATACTACAATTTACAAGCATACCTGTTTTAAGTCCCTATAGAGTAAATCATTATTTTTATCCAAGAAACCTGAAATACAAAAATTAAATATATTTTAAGAACAGTCATCAAATCAAAAAATCATTCATCTATTTTAATTTGATTATTCAAAATGAAATACTGCAGTGTCAATAAACCAAAGTTGAGTAATCCCAAGAGGGTACAATTAAAACTATTAATAAAGCAATTGATATTGCAATAAATTCTGAATTAAGTATTTTTCAAAAGACTGCTGAATAAACAATTGAAATGGAAGACTATGCAAAAGATATGAATTTTAAAACAATATTTCTTGTGTTGTTCAGTGACAAATGTATAATTGTTCATAATGACCTCAAAGAAATATCAGACTGCATATTAAAAGAACTATTGAGAAATAGATAATTCTTTACATTCTGCATTGTTTTTGTCAGCCACATTTCTACAAGATAATCAAATCTGACAAATAATTATGAATCATCAAATTGAAAAATAAAATATTAGTCTGATTTTATACTTAAATTTTCAACATATGAAGAAAATAGAAATTAAATAATGCTGTTATTACGAATCAGATAACAGTTGAAAACATAGTGTAATAAACTGGAGTGCTTATTTAAGCAAGTATGAAATGTTTTTGATAGATTAAGATGAAAAAAGAATGTGACATTTTTTTATATACATTTTATATCATTTTATTTGCAGCACTCCAATAATTGCTTAGATATTCATAGATTAGTAAAATTACTCAATCACATATCATATTCATAGATCTGTTATAACTTATGAGGATGCCTGAGATGAGTATTATTGTTATAAATGTTAAAGAGCCTATAAATAAAGAGCCTATTGTTATAATGTTGATTTTTGATTTGGAAAACAACTTCTGAAATCTATGTAATAAGAAGCAATACAAATGACTAAAGAGGTTTTGGTTGTGTTATAGAACAATTTTGCTTGAATCCTTTACCAAAACCTAATTCAAAATTAAAGAAATAACTCATCTAATATTTAAGCAAATGAAAGTGCTTCATGCCAAATGAAAAGCAAAATACTTGTAAAAGGCCCTTCAAACAAAGAAAAAGTTATCATAGTTTACATTGAATCTGGGTCATAAGCAACTAGGTTCGATTGAATAGTTGTCTGACATTTGATAACTGTCTGCTTTGTGTCACAGACAGAACCTTTTCTTATGACAAAAGCAATGATTCATTTGTTAAAGCACTAGTCTAAAACCTCATTTGTTTTAATCTTTGATCACCCCAAGAAGAGATTCAAGAGAAAATAAAAATTTAATGCTATATCCAGAATATCTCATTGCACACAATTAGTTTTTCCTCTGATAACATAACAAAAAGGAAATTATACAAAAGAAATCAGAAGAATAATCTGATCGCAACAATAATCCAATGGGAAAAAAAATGTCTAAAAATTGAAATAAAAAGTTTGTATTAAAATAATATACAAATAGTGATCACAACTATTTGGGAATCAACTACAAAGAATGAGCTTTTTTTCTATTTTGGAGTCAAGAGAATAAACACTGCCAGCCTCTATTTTGATCTATGAACAAGCATGAAAATTAAAAAATTTACATGACTTTGAATATTCACAAAACATTAACATAAAAATGTATTTTTAAAGGTTAAATCCTTCTTTTTAGTATTTTATTGAGTTTCTATACATGCCCTTGTAATTTTTTTCCTGGCACTCTTTTTATACTTAAAGGTTAATTTATGTAAAAAATAAAAATTATTCAATAATTCCATGGACCATTTATTTTTCTTCCCTTATTTTACAAGGAAAGTATTGGAATTAATTTAATACAACGCGAAATTTTAATAAGGTAATTTGTATATAAATTGTTGATTGGAAAATTAATTGCTTTAATAAGATTTTTAAAAAATAAATACATTGAAAATATACTGATAATGAGAAAAAATTCCTACTTTATTCGATTAGCAATTTAAAGACTTCTCATCTATTAATTTTATTATTTAATAATATTCAATAGACTTTAATTAAAATATCTTTATTTGCTTGTGGAACATTAAACCTGTGTTTATATCCCTCCAAATATTTTACAACAAATTTGATAAGAGGGTGGGATGAAGTTTCTGGCTTCACCAAGGGAGGGTGCTTTTAAAGTTACTTTAATAAAGGCACTTCAAAGTGCCCTCTTTGTTTAATATTTCTTGCATACTTAAAAGGATTTGAGTTTCAATAATTTTATATTGTGTTGTTTTAAAACTTTTGTTTTAAATAAGAATGGAGAAAATTGAAATAGAAGTTGTGATTAAATATATATTAATACAAGGTTTTTTCTCCAAGATATTAAAACTCACCTAAAAGCTTTACTGGTGGAATTTGCTCCTTCATTTACAATTGTAAAAATAAAAGTCACAGATTTAAACATTGTCATGAAAGCGCTCTGAATGTGGAGCATTCTCAAAGAACAGAATCAGTCAGTTCAGATGAAATCGTTAAAAAATTCATTGGATTGATTTTGGATTGAAAACTGCAGTGCATATCGATAACGGAACAATGTTTGGTGCTATGCAATTCAAAACAAATGGTGGAACTAGGCTGATCTTTTGGATAAATTGTATTATAAAATGCAGTAACAAAGGTCAGGTCTATCATGGAAAAAGTCCTACTTCATTAGAACTGTGTTTTCATTCATAAAGTTGCTAGAGTGATGCAAAATTTCTTGTAAGATTAGCAAAGTTAAGCATTGCATGTTGCAGGCAGTAGTTTGGAGGGTGATCACATTTTCCCTAAATGGGTTAGTAGAACTTCATAAGTTACTCCATAGTGGACACGTCCACGTTAATCTGTGATCTTCCAAAGTGCTTTTACTGGTGTGATGTAGATTTATTTTAGTTTGGATTGTTTGACATTCAGCTGACATTTTTTGCACGTGAAGGCTAATTAGCTTGGGATCTATAATTAAAAGTGGATTTCAAACCACTACAAACATTCATCCCCAATGTGGGATTTGAACCCATGGACTGTAAAACCAAAAAACAGAACTATAACTGTTCAGTCGCCAGTTTGGCATGGATGTGAAAAGGAATATGACAGCTCAGGTATGACTTTACCATGTGACCATGGTTCAAAACCACGAGACGCTTAGTGACAGGCAAGTATTTAAACCTGTTAATTTTAAGATACAATGGAGAGCTCTCTAGCCCCATTATATATAAATGCATTGCTTTTCTATTTTAATATTAACTTATCTTTTTACATTGCCCTTTATTATGATGACTGTTTTCACATACTGTTAATTACATATATAAAGTGTGTATGCAAGTATTAATTTATGGAAAGTTAGAGCCACTGTCATACTTAAAACAAAAACAAAAAAACAAAAAATATGAATTGTTCACTAAAACATGTTTAAAATTCAACTTTAGAAAAAACTAATAAATACATATATATAAAAAAATAAAACACAAATAAATAAATGTTCACCTTCGACATTATATGTTACATCTCCAGCATAATGAACTAAACGAAACTCCTATAAACAGAGAAATCTTTTAGTAAAGTCAGAAAGATAATCATTAATTTTTTTTTACAATATAGACCCAATAAATATTATAAAATACAAAAATTATGCAATAATTTAAACAAATATATTTATAAAGCTGTTAATGCTAATTAGGAAACTTTCAAAAAGAAATCACACATATTTATAAGATTATAAAATTGTATACAAATATACACTACTGGCCATTAAAATTGCTACACCAGGAAGAAATGCAGATAACAAAATATTGATATTGATTGATATTTATTGGACAAATATATTATACTAGAAATAACAAGTGATTAAATTTTCAAAAAATTTGGCTGGATAGTTCCTGAGAAATCAGTACCCAGAACAACACCCTCTGGCAGTAATAACAGCAGTTATACGCCTGGGCATTGAGTCAAACAGAGATTGGATTGCATGTACAGGTAGAGATGCCCATGCAGCTTCAACATGATGCCACAGTTCATCAACCGTAGTGACTGGCGTTTGGTGATGAGCCAGTCGCTCAGCAACCACTGACCAGACGTTTTCTATTGGTGAAAGATCTGGAGAACGTGCTGGCCAGGGCAACAGCCCAACATGTTCCGTATCAAGGAAGGTCCGTACAATACCGGCAACATGTGGTCTGGCATTATCCTGCTGAAACGTAGGGTTTCACAGGGCTCAAATAAAGGGTAGAGCCACAGGTCGTAACACACCAGAAATGTAACGTGCACTGTTCAAAGCACTGTCAATGCGAACAAGAGGTGACCGAAATGTGTATCCAATGGCACCCCATACCATCACGCCAGGTGATGGCTCAGTATGACGATGACAAATGCACTCTGCCAGTGTGCATTCACCACGATGCCTCCAAACACGGATGCGACCATCATGATGCTGTACACAGAACTTGCATTCATCTGAAAAGATGACGTCTCGCCATTCGTGCGCCCAGGTTCGTCATTGATCACACCACTGAAGGCGTTTTTGTCTATGACGCAGCGTCAAGGGAAGCTGCAGCCACGGTCTCCGAGCTGAGAGTCCATGCTGCTGCAAACGTCGTCGAACTGTTCATGCAGACACTTGTTGTCTTCCAACCGATCTCGTTTCTTGACTCACGGCTCGTAACGTGGTTGCGCGATCCATTACGGCCATGCAGATAATATGCCTGTCTTCCCGGCTGCTAGTGATAGGTGGCCATTGAGATCCCACATGGCGTTCCGTATTACCGTCCTGAGCCCATCGATTCGATATTCTGTTAACAGTCATTGGGTCTCGACCGACGAGAGTAGCAATACTGCGGATAAGATAAACTGCAATCCCGTTAAGCTACAATTTGACCTTTATCAAAGTCAGAAACTTGCTGGTACGCATTTCTCTTTCTTACATGAGGCATCACAACAACTTTTCACCGGGCAAAAACGTTCAAATGCAATTTGTGTATGAGGATCCGGCTGAACAATTTCCTAATTTGAACACAATGTAGGCGTCGCTACTGGCGCCTGCTTTGTCTGAATGCGCTGAAAAGCTAATCATTTGCATATCACAGCACCTTCTTCCTTTCGTATGAATTTCACGTCTGTAGCATGTCGCCTTCTTGGTTTAGCAATTTTAATGGCCAGTAGTGTATATATAAGATTTACAGATTCTGCAATGCATAATATTTATTAATTGTTGAATGAAATAGTTTCATTATTCAATTGAACAAAGTTAAAGGATTAAGAGTTATATGAAATTAAAGCAATATGGATTTTCCCAGAAGTTTGGTGACATAGTGGTAATGCTAGGTGCTCCCAAGGAATAAGTTTGATGTTTTATTCTTAGGCTGAGTAAGCCTTTCATTCCTTCAGTGGGTTGATAAAACTGAGTACAAAGCATGCTTGAGAACTAAACACTGATGTTTTTGCATTAAGTTGACCACCTAACTAAAACATCTTTCAAACCTCAAAACCCTTGGGAAAGAAAACAGGTATGGGCATTATAAGTATAAGCATTTTTTATTAAAGCTGATTAATAAATAATGCTTATTTGACTTGAAAACAGTTAAAAATGATTAATTTTAAAAGAAAAATATAAATTAAATAAGTTATATGTATAAAAAAAAGTGACAGGCTTAAGCAATTAATCAAATGGTTTTACCAAATGGTTATACATGGCTTGACTAGGTAAATGTAGTCAGGATGTGCCATATAACTCGCACAACAATTTGAAAAATTTTCATTGAAATCAAGATTTAAATTCATGATTTTGTGTACTTTGCATATATATATTCAAAATCATATTTATTTTAAATATTTTTTTAAAATATACTGTGGGATATAGTTCAGGATATTTTACATTTTAAGTAGTTATAGTTTCAAAAGAAAAACACTTAATGCCTTCTAATGTGGTACAGTAATAGGAAAAATAAGGTATTTTTTTAACTAATTTCAGAGACATAAATAATTTTTCAAATAACTTACATGGCGATCAATAGTTTTTCTAATTTTACTACTTGCAGTTGTATGAGTAAGGAAATGTGGATGCTTTCCAACCACTTTTTCCAATTTTGCAAGAAATGTAGCATCAGTTGCTTCACCAGGTCGTAAGCATTCTTCATCCTGAATAATACATGAAAATTTAAGAACTGAAAAATAAAGATGAACAAAAAAATTGCACAAAAAATACTTACTAAAATTGCTATGATTCCTTTATGGCGCTCTTCTACAAGGTCACATATTACTTTATTATTAAAATACTCCACATGCTCCCACTATGAAAAAAATTAAATATTATAATATGCTCATTGCATTTTAATTAATATGATTGAATTGTATTTTAAAATGGAAAATATATTTTACTTCTATAGATTCTTTTTCATATTCTTCTTGCTCAGATTTTAAAGTAAGCTCAATAAACAACTGCTGTAATTTCTCATTACAATAATTGATGCAAAACTGTTCAAAGCTTTTTGAGGAGAAAAAAGGAAAAAATAATTTAAGAAATATTAAAAATCAATTTGAAATAATTTTCAGGATAATTCATAATTTCATAAAAATTAATAAACTATTTTATATTTAATTCATTATAATTTAAATAATTTTAAGCATGTATTTTAAATTAACTTAGGATAAATATCAAAATATAAATTGAAATTGAAAAATCACAATTATATTAGTTTGACTACATTATCAATAAATTATTTTAATATTTCTAAAGATTTCATATTTAATAAAAAAAATATATATATATATAAAGCAATTCAATAAAATTTTTAGCCATCAATGTTCAATGGAAATAAATGTTTTCTTTAAACCTTCAGATTAGTAGTTGTTATTCTGGTTTCTACCAAACCCAAAAAGGCATTTTAGATTCAATGTGAATGGTAGTGAAGAAACTAAATAGTACCACTCACTTTACAAATCACTATTACAGTGAAATCAATATACAGTCAGAAAATTCTATTAACACAAGTCAACACTTGGAAGGAAAGCATAAAAAAGAATGAACACCTCAATTTTGGATACTGAACTGCCTGAAGTTCACCAATTCTTTTTTCCAATTACAGCTCAGTATTCATTACTGAAACGATTAAGCAATAATATAAATGGATAGAGTTACATGTCATTTAACTATGTGCTATTTTGAGAAAACAATATCAGAAGACAGTCTAAACAGTTATAACGATTAGTTTAGTAGCATTTGATGTCAAATGATTTCAAGTCATAATTCAGCTTTTTGTTTATGATTGATATATAATCTTATTATATTATGCAATGTCTTGTTTGTGATTAATAGATAGTGCATAAATTTTGAGATTAAAAAACAGGCACTAGTGATAAGCAACATTCTAAATTCAAAGCAAACTCATTTATAAAGCAAAAAAATAGGAGAATTCAAACAGATAATATTATAAATCAAATAAAAGAAAGCATCTATTCAGTTATATACATACCTATTCTTTTTAAATACTTCAAATCCATAAATATCAAGTAAACCCATCAATGTTTTCCTCTTCTTTGGCTGTAATGAAATAAAAGCTATGAAACATGAATCACGAAAAATTATTTTTTTATTAAACATAACAAAATGAAGATGTTTAGAATAATATAGTAATAACTTAAATAAATCAAAATGCAGGATTATGAAACAAAAGATTTACATATCATCAAAACTTACGCTTGGTTGAAGAGAGCAATTTAGCTTTGCCACTAACCAGGTAAAAAGTCGTTCATAAAGTGCTTTAGCCAAAGCATCTCTAGCATATATTGCTTGATCTCTATTCAAAGGACTTGACATCTAGAGGTATACAAATTGAATTTAAATCAAAAATTAACTTGAAATTAATCTTATCTTAAATCAAAATTTAGTTTATAAATATTTACCTAGCATACAGAAATTTCATTGATGGTTTCACATTAAAAATAGTATATAAAACAAATATATTATCAAATGAAATGAAGAGCAATCATAACTTCAAAAATAATTGCGCCTTTAGAAGTATCACTTTTTAAAATTTCAAAATAACAAATGAGCATAATCAAGTCCATAAAATGTAATTTTAATCAAAACAAAAAATGTAGAAAAAATAATCACCATTTTTAATTAGAAATAGCAAAATCAACATACCAGTTCTTGTTTAGCTTCAATTGTTTTATTTACTAGAGCATTCATTAAATTGTTTGGAGAGCAACCTAAAAGCTTAAAAGATAATTTACTTAGTTATATTAAAAAATCAAATATAAAAATACAGTTAAAAATCATAATTAAATTATTTTATTTTAAAAAATTGATTTTATGTTTAGTACTATGTACTTTGAAAATTTTTTAAAACTTTCAGCAGTAATTCAAACAAAATAATTGCTTCACCATTTTACTCAATTTTAGTAATTTTTATTTCATTTTTAAAACTATTTATATGATGTGCTTTTATAACATTTCATTTTTTAAAAAAATTTACATTTAAATAAATTTAGAAGTTACTCTCAATTTAATTAACATAAATTTTAACATTATTATTTCTCAATTATATTTTTATTTTAATAATCAGTATTTAGTAGCTTATGCTTCTATTTTTATTAACTTCTAATGCAAAAACTCCTCATATTATAAAAATATAAATATTTATGTTCTTGTAGCTAATCAAAACTTTCCTTTTAATATTTATAATTGTTATTCCTTATTACATGTTTCTTATAATAGTTTTAAATCAGTTTTTTATTTTCTTTTTCTTTACATTCGTTAATAATTTTAAATACCAAATTTGTTAGCAATCTTATTAATGAGATTATTATCTATAAGGGCTCTTTTCTATTAATTGGTTAGTGTTTGACTATTTATGATATAGTAAGTAATGAAACTTCTGAAAACAAAAATGACTATAATGCTTATGGATAGGAGCAAATATTTTTCATATAATAAAATTTTATACTAATTTGACTTTTTGGAAAAAAATAGAGAAGACTATATCAAATTTAGTTGATAACTACATTTATGAGAAGCATATTTAGGGAGTGCATAATTCTAAAAGCAAATTTTAGGAATAAAATTAAAGAATTTCAAAAAAATTAAAGAGCTTTAGGAGCAATAAATATTCAAAATTAAAAAGCTATTATATCTTACTAAATACTTTTTAAATACATTAATATTGTTAACAAAATAAAAAAAATTTAAACAAAATTATAAAAAAAAAAACTTTGTTTAAGCCAAATGTTTTATTCCTTAAATGCTTTTATTTACTTTAATGATTATTATAAAACAAAATCTAATTTATTCCAAAAAAATACATATAATTTATAAAAATTACCAAGAGTCTATTACAAATTTTACAAATACTATTTAAGATAAATAAATAAATAAAAATAAATTACTAAGTAAAATAAAAAATAAAAAATTTGTATTTAAACTGAACAATGTTAATTTTTAAATTAACACACTGGTGTTTCTTAAGTCTAAATATAGAAAATCTACTTTTAATTTGAACATTGTCTAATTCTTTTGAAAGACATCCTTTAAGCAATTTTCTTTACAAGTTTCAATGTAGACCAAAGGAAATAATCTTTCCTTAGATATCTCTTATTATTTGAGGGCTTTAAATACATCAGATAAAACAAATATTGTAGAGGCCGCATTTTGACAACTAATTATTTGTTTTGTATAAATGTGTACTATTTTTTGAAACCACTATATTCAATAATTTAATCTTTTATTATATTCAACACCTGACAACATTTAAATTTTCAAGGACTTTATAGAATTCGCTTTTTTAAAGCTCTCATACCAATGAACAAAGTACATTTACAGTAAAATGAAGGTGTAAAGTTTGGTTGCAGTTTGTTACTAATAAATATAAGCAACAAAAAAAGAAAACTAATAACAAACATAATTTTTCATATAAAGTAAAAAATATATATATTTCATATAAAGTAAAAAATATATATATTCATTTCATTTTAATTAAGGTTAAAAATTTTAAATTAATGAAATAGTAACACAGACATATAACTGAAAAAAAAATTAAATAAAAACAAAAATAATTATATTAGTTTAAGAAACTTAATCACGGTAGAATCTTTTGTTACTCACATACCAATGCCAATATTTAAAATATACAAAAACTTTAGAATATTTCTGACATTTTAAATAGCAAAGTCTGATTTAGCCACAAAAAATACTATCTTAAATTCTAAACCATAACACCCTTTCCCATTGCTTTTAATTGATAAAATGTTTATTAAATTTGCCTTAAACAGAGCTATGAAGTTATACTATATACATCAGTAAGCAACATGACATCAAATTTAATAATTTATTATCAGAAATAAGATATTCAAGCTGTTTCTAAATTAATCCAATTGATTTCCTCTGTATAATTTGATGGATTGCTTAAAAATTATGAACCCATTTCTGTAATTAAAAGCCATAAAAGAATTCAAGAAATATTGACTAATTGTATCTTGCTTTTATTTGTAAAGCCATAATTTTAATAAGAATTATATAACATTTTACAATATTTATCCGATTCTAATAAAAGTTACATATAAAATGTTATTTTTTCATTACTATTATTATACAAATTTTATTTTTTAGAGAAAAACTATCTAACTCTACAATCATACATTAATTATAACTCCTTTTATGAACATTTAATTTGTTCAAAAAAAAATAAAATTTTAATTTTGTTAAACAAATTTTATCAAGTAATTCAACCAAACAAAATTTTAAAAACTGAAGCAGCGCATACAAATTGGTTGTGTTTCCAATACTCCTAACTGTTTCACAAATTTAGAATAAAAATTAAAGTAAATCTAAATGGGTAAATCTTTATTCTAACTTTGAAAATGAGTAAATCTTAGGTAAAAAGATTCATTGCGATATTTAGTAGGTGACAATGCTAGCGCGTGGGCAGACTTTAATTCTTAACCTTTATTAATCTAAATCAATTCCTTAATAGTCACCATAGACATTACAGAACTAAATTGAAAGCAGATGGAAACAGATTTTAATTATCAAGAAAACTGACTGACTCTTTGGTTATAATAAGTTTTAAAAAAATTAATTTACTATAGGTCATATAAATATTTTTATTTTCCTTATAAATGCAAATATATTCATATGATTATTAACCTATCATATTAAAGAAACTAAAAAATTTTTATGTTTTCAGGCTAATTTATTATCACCATATATCAATGATTTTATCATACTATAAAATCTTACATACAAATTGGCAATTATCCATTGCAAATTTTTTGAATTGGTAGAATTTCAAACTCGGGTGATTATATAGAAGCACTTAACAGACAACACATTTATAACCAGCTGTAATAACAGTGATAAGGAAACAGTAATGGCTGATAGAGGATCAATGAGAACAATGCATAATTTAAGAAAATAGTCATCTGATACCTTTATTTTTAGAGAAAACCTCTTGTTTTAATCAGTTTTAAAAGATTGTAAGGAATATAATGAAAAATTAGGAATTTAAGGAAGTCAACATTCCCTGCATGTTTTGAAGTTTATATTTGAGCAAATACATAGCAAACATATCAAAATTAAATATAAAAGCACTTAACAATATTACATATTTTTATTTTTAAAATTTCAACATCAATTATTAAATTTATTAATGCATAAAAATTTACTTTTGAGATTGAATGAATAGGTTTTTCATGAACTAAAACTGCATGCCCTTCTTCTTCAACAAATCCAACATTACCTAAATGTAAAACTGATGCTACTATAGCAAATACAGCCTAAAAAATTTTAAATAAGAAACAATGAAAAGGAAATTTTACATAATATAAAACTTTAAAGTGTTTGATACAAAATAATGAGTAATTTATTTTGTAAGTATAATAATTGATACTAAATGTGCATATTAATAGGAAAGAAGAAAAGATATTTTGTTCAATACTTAAAAAAACCTGACATTCCAGGAAATTAAAATTCATTTGAAGATACATTCATTCTGAACAAGAAATTAAAGTCCAAAAATTGAAGTATTATTTTGACTATCAAGAATTCATAAAACAATTACTTTTTTGTACTTCTTTTCTTTGCAAACTTTCACATTTATTTCACATATTTTTACTGATTTGTAAACACTTTTAATTATGATTTAGAAATTATTCCACAAGATTTCACCATATTATGAATATACTATACACAATATTTAACATAAAAAAATACAACAGGTGAAATTCTTTATTTCTCATGTTTTTAACAGAGAAAGAAAAAAATTCCGACTCTGTATATCGACTCTCCAATCTATTAAAAGTAGACAATATGCAGATAATATCTCCATTTTCCTGTGCAGAGAACTTACAAGGTCAAGGTCAATATCTGTTTTTTTCCAGTGAATTACAACTCATTGTGATTCCTGGAAATAAGACTGCTGATTTTTTTTTGGGGGGGGGGATTGCAGGGATATTTCAAATAGCTTTGAATTGTTTTTCTTTTCATTCAGTAAAATTACTGATTAAAAGACATGCTACTTGAATAAAGTAGAAGGCATGTGCTTCTGCAAATAATGCTTAAGCTTTTCTGATTAAAGGCCCAAAAGCTATTCTTGATTTTTTTAGAAGTGCAAGTATATACACTTTCATCTTTCTGTAACCATGATGTTTAGCAGCATATTTGTACTGGCTTAAAATTAGAGTTCTCTATTGAATCCTTCATACAAACAAGAACAAAATTTTTGATGCTCACCATCTTGATTCATGCCCTACACTAGTATTTTTAATATGTACTATTTGGAGGTATTGAATGACCAGAGAACTAATGATGCCAAAGTTAATTTTCTGGGCATTTTTAATAAATAAATAATCTTCTAACTACAGAAGATGTTCGTTTATTCCCCTTTCTTTTCTTTCTTCTTTTTTTTTCATTGAACATCAATGAAAGATTAAATAAATTTATAAATAATACATTTTTTAAATCAATACAAAGTATAAGGCCTTTATTTTCATAAAAATATTCTACAACTTTTACAGAAATATTTTTTAAAAATTGTGAATTTTAAATTCTAATACAGTTTTTCTTCAGAACATTACCCAATTAAAGATTAGTGATCACATTTAATCAGTAATGTTCAATCAAAAATAATTAATCCCAGGTACCATATTTATTGTAAGAGGTACTCAATATCTTAATAAACCAAAGATTTAAAATCTAGTGAAACAAACAGATTGTTTAATACTTTCAATACATGGATTTTTAAATTATGAAATAAATTCGCAAAACATAACTGCCTTTATATCCAATATTTAGTAAGCAATAAATTTTAAAGTATGAAAAAAACAAAAATGTAATAATTATTTTAATTATTTATTCTTTAAAAAAGACAATTTCACAATTTTTACTAAATAAAACTGTGAAAATGAATTTCTTTTAGATTTAATTAGGTAAATTAGATTATGTAAATGTAATAAAAAATATATAATTTACCTTTTATGAATTCTTATCCTCATAGATTAATATATTTTAAGAAAAAAATTAAAATTTTCTTTAAAAATGTCAATATAAAAATTAGAGACTAATAACAGAAAGCTTAATATGGTTTGTCATAATACAGTCATGTCTTTGCATGGGATGCAAATTGCACTTTGGCTTGAATCTACATATTAATGAAAAAGATTTGCAGAATTGAGGGATCCAAGAAATGATTCAAGCTAATACCTTAGCTGTATTTAAGTAATGACAAAAATATATTTTTGGAAACAGACCTTATTTTATTTGTTCAGTAGTAAGTGACAGCATTGTTAACTCACAAACAGAAACAAATCTGTTTGCTTTGAAGCAAATATATTCCATCACTTTATTTTTCTCAAGATAAACAGCAACCCATAAAACAAAAATACCATATTTATAAATTTTAAATTAATTCAAAGTGTGTGTTTTCATGTATTAAGTACATATTTTCATATAAATTTTAACCATAAAAAAACCACAATTGTTGCAACAAGCTGAATTTTCAACAAATAAATTATTAATATTTTAAGTATATTCTAAATGGTTGCTGTTCTGTTGTTAATTCTGATAAATTGTCCAGTAATAAATTTTGAAAATAGACAGATTGTCATTGATGACATACATATTTAAATATATATACTGTTAATATTAAAAACAATGATTAAAAACTAATTACTTCTTGTTCTTCATCAGAAAATCCTGTGACATCCATGGCTTTTTTTACCAGGTGAAACTGATCTGAATCATCTAAATTTTGCAACTTGGAACAAAGTCCCTAACAACAAAATTAAGATTTTTATAATATACTGAAATTCACATATAATATACTGAAATTTTTAAAAAGTATATCAAAATTTCATTTAACATTACTACAGGAAATTATTTATTGTTACAAAGAGAGTATTTTATATATATATATATATATATATATATATATATAAATTACTTTTTAACAAACACATTAATAATAATGTAGATAAAATGTGAAATAAGGTTCAAGATTTAAAATGCAAACTTTATTAGTAAAAATGTTATTTTACCAAAATTTATAATTAATTTTTCAGAAACAATATTTTTTAAAGTTATTATATTAAATTAATGCATCATTTCAGCCAATTTAAAACAAATATTTTACTAGTATAGTTTTCAAATTTAAAAAATGTATCATTTTACAACATATAATATTTTGGGATAAATTTAATAAATTTTTTAAGAGAATATATTAAAAACAATATTTTTATGTTATATCTTTAAATTTGCATAAGTAAATTAAAATCAGAGTTATTCTACAATCATTTAACTTGGAAATCATTCAATTCTATCCCAATAAAAGCAAGTAGTTTTGTTTTTGTAATTTAAAAGAAGCAGGTACAACTTGATTCTTAATTGAATAATATTAGTAGTTTATATCTTTTAATATCTATATTTAATTAAATATTTTTAACTATTAAAAGCAAATTAAAACAATTCTTACTTGACTCAAATAAAAATAAGCTGATGGATCTGATCGTAATTGAAGAAACTCCAAATATTTTTCATCTGATCCAGATAAAAGTTGATAAAAGATATGGAAATTTCGTTCACCATGATTTTGATGAACAACTCTAGACTTTTCAAGTAAATAATGTAAAATATGGCCACCTAAGGGTGTTCCCTAGAAAAAATTTAGAAAACGTTGAACATAAATATACTTAAGAATAAGAACATAAATTTTATTTAAATATTCATTTTGCATAGAAAATTTTTAAAATTCATATACAAACCAGGAAGTCGAATTCAACATCCATATACTTTCCAAATCGACTAGAATTGTCATTTCGATTAGTTTTTGCATTTCCAAATGCCTATAAGTAATAAAAAAAAATTGTAAAGAAAAACAATTACAGAAGAATTATCATTAAATTACAGAAAAAGTATCTTTATTAAGCATAATCATGTACCCAATTCCCTTCCAATGGATTTAATATATTTTTTAATAACAGTAAATCTAAAGAATATTGTTGAAAATAATTATACATTGATTTTTGACAAAGAATAATTAAATGTTAACATTATATTTGGAACATATAACCAATTTCTTATCTGAATTAAAAATACATAAACCTAAAGAAATTTAAAAAAAAACTTATGTAGAAAAAAATCTTACCTCTAAAATTGGATTTGATTGCAACAATTTATCTTTCACATTCTCCACTGAAGGCGTATGATAACTTGCAGCTGCTAAATAATGCAACAACTTTTTTGATGCTTCTGTTTTACCAGCACCACTTTCACCAGATATCAATATACATTGATCCTTATATTCTTCTCTCATAGACCGAAAAGCAGTATCAGCTATTGCAAATCTAGAAATTTAGTGCATATTTAATATTTAAACTAAAATTTATTCTTAAGTTAAAAATCAAAGTTAAAAATAAACACATTTTTTTAAACATTAATATAAATACATAACATTTTCATTGATTTTCGGTGAAAACTTGTATACTTTAAATATTTGTTTGTTTACATATACACTAAAAATTATAAATAAAAAATGCATTTTAAATAAAAAACTGAATTAATAAATATGAAGAAAGAAGTCATTAAGTGTATGATTTTAGATAAATATATATATATACATAATATTTTTTTATGATCCAAGTTATTGATATGATTAATCATAGATAACAAAGTAAAATTAAACAATACTTAATATCTTAAGTACCATCAATATCAAATGAATCATAATTTTCAATCAAGTTCAAGTGAGGTAGGAATGTTAATTCAGCTCTAATTCAGTAAGGACACTTTTTTCTTCATCCTATGCAAGCAGAAATGTTAAGCTTTATTAACATTTAATGATCATGCACCTTTTTAGAAGAGTATACATCAACAGGATTAAGAAAGAGCAAAGATCCAACTGTTCTACAAATCAAGCTTTAGCATCCTCAAGCCATGAGTAAGGTGAAATGTGATCATAATTACTATACTAATATAGTACAGTAATTTTCAAATATTGTGTTCCGACTAGGGTTTACATCATTTTTCTTATTTATAAATTTCACTACTGCTATAAGGAGGATTTTCTTGAAGATCCTCATGCTGTTTTCGTGGGCCTAAATATTTCTTCCTATATAGCCTAGCAATAAGTTATAAATATATATAAGTTTATAACCCATTGTTATTTCACTTGTATTTTACTGTTTTGAAGACACAAAGCACAGGTACAAATAAGGTAAAGTAAATATCCCATATTCTTGCCTTTAAACATTTATGAATTACCATTTGTTTAAATAATAGAAAAATCCTAAGAACACAATACTATGACTGCTAAATTAATTTATGTGTAAGCATATTTATATGAATTTATTTATATATCCTAGTATAATATCATTAATAATTTAACTACATAAAAGAATTAAAATATCAAAAAATGATTCCTCCTCACATTTGTTTTGCACTTAATCAAATATAAGGTTCTTTTTTATTCTGTATGATGAATTGATTTGTTATTGAATTACTTGATTATTAACAGTTATGATTAGTAGAAATTTTATTTAATTAATTTGCAGATATTATTATTCATGGTTTTTAAATATCCAATTTACATTGCAACCATCTGAAAGTGCTGCAAATTAGCTTATACTTTAATGACAAATTTTCATAAAGAATTCAATTACAGTTTTTCAACTACTAAAATTCCTAAAAACAAGCATCAAACTTGATGCTTGTTTTTACGAGCCTTTAACTAATGAATGCTGACATTTTTACAAACTAATGGCTAGTCCCTACTCTGAAATATTAACAAAATGTGATAATTTTTAAATCCTATTTACATACTAAAATTTTGGAAAATCTCCATTTTGCAAGCTTTTGTTTTTGGAAAAGATTTTTTTTTCCCCTTCTAAATTTATAATTTGATACTTTCCAATTTTTTTATTTGATTTTTTATGCCTGAAAACTTTATTCATTCTTAAAAAATTAAGAGACACATGCAGGCATTTCAAACATTGTGTGAACACATGGATATCAGTCCTTCCAAGGGGAAAGAACTGTGGTAATAAATATAACTCCTATCCTCCCTGTACATAAGAATATAGAAAGAAAAAACTCTTCTCTGCTCCTCTTACATTAGAACAAAGAAAAGGTTAAACTCTGACACAGAATCCCTTTGCTGCCTATAATTTCTATCGAAGGTTTTTCAAATATAGACTCAAATGGGATATGAACAATAGAAATATCGGATGATGAAAGTATTGAGTACATAAGGAATGAGAATGTAAAAAAGTTTTCAGATATTGGACAAGAAAATGATGAAGGACAAAGACTGCCAACAAAACAAGCAGATGAATAGCTTATAAGACTAAAGTACTTTTTTGGCGGTAAACAGCAAAATGCTTTTAAAGAAAATAGAAAAGTATACTTTAAAAAATGCAGTTTTTAAATAGAAAATGTAAATGGTTACTTTGCCATATACAGTGAAAGAAAGAACTGTTTTTAAGTATGAATCTTATTTTGAATGTGTTTCTTATAGTGCATTTTAAATATTTTTTCCAATAGTATTTTATGAAGAAATAGCAGTTTGAGAGGGGAGAGATTTTAATAATTTAATACATTATTTTTCTATTCTACAAATTGTTTCACCATTTCCTATGAGTTCGTAAAAACGGCATCTACTGTATTATATAAATCTAAACTATAACATTTTACTAATATATACATTTGAGGATAGCAACTGGGACTAATGATATATTTTAATATAAGTAAATGACATTACAACAAAATTTATTCAAGCAAATTGATATATAAAAATAATGTATCAAAAAATATTCTTTGATTGAAATCTGGATATTTTATAATAGTTAACTTACATGTGTGGTGGTAATTCAAAAAAGTTTACATTCTGATATTGTTCAATTACTTCATTGCTATACAAATCTAAATCACGATAAGGATTAACTGAAATAACAACTGGACCAATATAAGTCTGAAAGAAAAAACAAAAAGGTTATATTATTCTATTGTAAAAGTAACAGATATATAAATTTTACATATTTTCTATATTGTATTCATTAAACATATTTAATATTGCAAAACACATAAAAATAATATTGACTAATTCTATAAATTAATTCCATAATAAAGCATCAATACATTGATACAGCATCTAAATGAAACTAAAAAAACTTTTGACTTGAACTATTATATATATAGAAGTACAAATTTAGTAATTAAGGGATTTAAAATTTAAATTTTAATGGGAATAGTTCTAATAAAATTTTTCTGACCTAACATACTATCAGGTAACTATCGTTATTAATATTTTTATTGTGAAATATAAATAATTATTTTAGCAAGCTATACTTATGAACAAAATGCTTATGTTTAAATATAAGACATCAAGTTCAATAAAACCAATAATTTATTTTAATGATAAAAAAATTAAATGTTTAAAAATCATAATTTTTGCATCAAATTATTCAAATAAAAATTTTAAAGGAAGGCATGATCAAGATTTTTTTAATGCAGCATTTAGATTAAAAATTGCCTGCACAGAATTTTCCTCTATAAAGTAATTTTAATGCATATCTTACAGTAGAAAAATAGATAATGAGATTTATAATCTAATGAGGAAATCACAGAACATGCAATGAAAGAGAAAAATACTTACATAAATTAAATTTTCTTGGAATCTTTTATACAAATTGTCAATGAATGCATCTTCATTTCTAAAATCTTCCAAAAGGACAAAATCTTGCACTCCAACTTTATCACGAGCGTGGAGTAAATTTTCCATTACCAATCTGTAAAATAGAAAATGCTAAAGCAAAAATTCAATAACATACAAAATAAATATGTATTGTATCTTATTTTAAAAGGAGAAAGATAAAAATCTAGATTTATAAATAATTTATTTAGCTGTCAATAAGAAATGCCACATTGTGAAAATTTTGTTAAACATTTGTTTTAAGCATTTATAAAAATATTAGTTTTTACTGCATAAATTCATGTAAAATACAACATGAATTAATTACCAAATTAGTTGAAAATTTTAGTCAAATTTAAATCGCACTGCTAGCATTAATATTGCTATTGCTGTATCAAGAAAGAGATTTTCATTTATTTCATGTTGAAATATTTATTTTATTAAGTTTTGCATAACTATATTTAACACAAGATTCAGATTTTGATTTTTTCTTTTCCCCTATATTTTATTTCCACAGATAACACATTTATGTGTGAAAATTAGAGACCCATTACAATGTTAAAGAACTACAAGATTTTCACTTTCTTGAAACACAATAAAATCTAGGTTCTCTTTTTTAAAAAAAAGCATGATAATTTTGGAAATATAATACCTGTGCAATTTCATAAGTTTCGACTTCACAAATAATTCTCGATAATGCTAACATTTCTTTCATAACTTTCCATGTTTAACATCATTATAAACATAATCATTTAAATTAAAAAAACAACCTTAAAAAAAGTAATTAGAATAAATTCATAACAACTTATAAAGTAAAACAAAAATTTATTAGTCGGTACACTGTTTTTTTTAATTTAGAGATATAAAACCCAACTTTAATCGGTTCTAGCTACTTTATCCCAATTTTGTAATTTAGTATTATCTATTTCACTTTTCATCTCATTTACTGCATGGCTTGTGCCTTCAAGAAATTACCACAATTATTCTCAAGAAAATATTAAAATAAGAGTTCGCTAAATTTACAAAAGTTGTTAGGCTTTTTAGTTTCTGTATTTTGGATTTAATAAGAAAAATAGATATGACATACTGTTTTTGCATATATATATATAATATATATATGTATAATCGGTCTACCTTCTTTTTAAATGCAATAAAAAATGTCACACACAACAGTAGGCTATCAATATGTAATTTAATTTATGAAATCTTTCACAAAGAGAAGCATCTGCAAAAATAAATTTTCAGAAGCTTTAAATAAATTAAGTTGGTTTGAAAATTTAAGTTAATTGAATGAAGTGCAGCTGTAGTTCAAAAATATAATTTATGAACAATATTCTTATAGATTTTAAGTTTCCCCATCTAATATCGAATGAGAAAATTTTCTACACTGCATTGTAATCTACGTACGGTTGAGTAAATATTAAAAAACTATTCATTACTTCATAAATTCAATTTCACATGAAATATTTAAATTTAGTTTATAGTTTTTATAGATTTTTCTCTTTTATAGCTAAAATATATAGTAATCAATTTATTCTTCTTATCAAAAACTTTAACAATATCATTTATTTTATGACTAACTTTATTTGTAGCTTCAACAATGAATGGAAATAATATGATTTAATCAGCTCACTAAGTCTTTCACATTTTAACTACACAATGAGTTGTTAAATATACTGCACAAGTTTTTTCATAATTAATCTGGAAAAAACTATATTATTAGCTAATATCTGAGTGAGTTACATAATATTTTGAACAAAGAACATTTTCATTGAGAAATGAAAATGTTCTTAATAAAATTAATTTGCTTGTTCCAAGAAAAATTTGTTAAAAGTCTTGATCTTAGTATTTTTTAATAAACCCAATCCTTATGTTTTGATGGCTCCTTTTCATTCTTGCTATAATATATCTTTCTTATTATCTTATTGTTATAATTTATCTTATTTAATTATTTACTATAATTAAATTTCTTGAGAACAAAAAGCAAAATCCAGGTTATTTCAATTTTTTAGACTACTTATTATGGAAATGCCAATCTACAACTTTTTCTAATATCTATTTCCACACACACAATACCATTAGCTCTAACAATGTCAAAAACAGGTTTATTGGTTTCAGTGAATTACAAATCAACATTTCAGTACTTTCAATCCAAATCCAACAAAGAAATAATCTTCCATTTTTTAATCCTTTAATACTAACAGATTTACTTTTGGTACCTTACTTACTTAAGAGAAAAATAGGTTTTCAGATTATCATGGGCAGCATCATATCTAATCTAATTACAGTAGGATCAGATTGTGTGACGAGAATGATAAACCTCATGTTGTATATCATTTAAATACTAAATAAAACTAGTTCCAATTATGCCTTTAACAGAATTATTTTTAAATTATTGACTGAAGGGAAATTTTAGGCTTACATTAAAAGCTTGTATATATGAAAGAAATAGAACTTCTGAATTAAGATTTCAACTTCAAAAATTTTCGAAAGATAAAAATCAGTCACAATAACCAGATAAGATACAGAGACAGCTCTAGATATACAAATGATTTTTTCAACACATTCATATAAAATAGGTGATAGCATTTAATTAAAGAAATTGTACAGGATTCTCATACATAAATTGCATAAAAAGTTGTTATAATGTCTTGTGTAAATTTATCCCTCTGTCACCTTTAGCATGAGGGTTAATTTCACCACAATGTACTGTTAATTCTGAATTCCAAAAACTACAAACATTTCCATCAGAGAGGGGAATCGAGCTTATGAACTTTTGAACAAAAGAAAGCTTTAGATGACTGAGAAACAATTCTTTAAATAAGAGCCTTTTTATAATATATTACATATTTTATAACACATATATATGTGAAAAAAAAGCAATCTTTCAAATAACTGTGGGCCTGATATACACAAGGGTATAGATCCCAAATAACAATTGCAATGTGAGCAAAAAAAAATGCAATTAAAAATCAGAACATCAATCTGGTTCTGCATGAAACAATGCTGAAAGCATGGAAAAAACAGCAATTAATTATATGTAGATTTTTTGACATCTACACTGTTTTTCTTTCTAGGAGAATTTCTGGTATAATAAAATAAGTTGGTTTAAGTAAATTTATTTAAATAACATGCACAAAACACATTCACAGATCATAATTTTTTAGCTTGAAAAATGAAACTTAAAAATAAAAACAATATACTTAAAAATAAAAACAATAACTTAAAAATAAAAACAAAATACACACACATTTTTTATAAATAAATAAAATTTGATCAATATATTATCACATTACACAATTTTAACTCAAAATTTATCATACTATATGAAGTTTTAATTTTCTAATACTTTTTATAATAGAAAACAATAAAACATTTTTAAAAAGCTTTTTTGTAAAATAGAAACAATGAAACTTTTCAAAATTAATTTTCTTACATTATGAACAAAAACTAAAACATGCATATTTTATGATTAATGTCTCATAAAACTTATATGATGAATATCTTATGTATAAAAATAACATTATTGCAGTTTTAAATAACTTTCTATACAATTTGCCAATTTCCACTAAAATACTGTAGAAAATACTGAATCCCAATTATTTGGACTATTTTGATATATAGAATCAAATGTTTGATTACAGAATAAGAAAAAATCTTTACTTAACATTAAAAAATGGAAAAAAGTAAAAGGAAAAAAAATTTTTTTAAGAAAAATACATTTTTATTTAGTTTTATTACCTAAAATTTACTAAATTTAAAACATTTTTCAATTGGCAACATATTTTTACAGCTACACTCTATATGATTATAATTTATAATCTTTCTGGAAAAGAATTTAAAAAAGTTAAAAATGATTAGTTGCTTCTTAAAATAATTATAACTTAAATACAAAGCAAAATAATAATTATTATTATCAATTTGCTTTTTTTATATAGATATAAAATTTTAAAATAAAATTATACATAATTATAGAAATTTAAAAAATAATTTTTAAAAGATATCATTAACTTATTTTATCAAGAATGCTTCCAGTGATTTATCTAAAATACAAGATAGACAAATGCCAAAGACAAATTTGAATCCTAATTTAATCAAAAATTTATGTCCATCTTAAAACAATAATTGATATAGATAATGTTTAAATGAAACTTTTGTGGAATTAACTGAAGAATTTAGTAATTTTTAATGTAAATAATTATTTTTCGGAAACCAGAATAATTATAGAAATATTTCATTCTTTGTAAGTAAAATTTTGTATTGCAAAAGTTTCAATTTTATACATATAAAATTCATAACATTTTATAAATCTTAAAATATAAATTGACAAAAACAAAGTTATATTTTTATTGATAACATTAGGTATTATTTTCATTTCAAACAACTTTTAATTATTTAACATTTTAAGAAATGTTGAAATGCACTATTTTTAATATTAAAAAGAAATCTATTTTGAAATTTAATTTAAATAAATTATTTTAAGTTCTTAAAAGTTTTTGAAAACAATTTATAGTTTGATAAATAAACAGTTCATATTTTCTAAACCTGGCACAATTCAATTAAAATATATTTCAGTGTAAGCAAATTAATGTGAAAAATAAGAGGTAACTAGAATTTAATGTTCTTAGATGATTTCTAAACAAATAAAAGAAAGAACAGAAAGATAAATGAAATTAGAAGTGATTTAATAAAACTGAAAATTAATGTTTAAGAAACTAATTTGCCATTTCAATAATTTAATGTTTTTAAATAGGGCAATATTTTCATGCTTACATAGATACATGATAATGCTTTTTCTAAGCTTCTAGTACTCATAAAAACAAGTTTGGTTTTAAATTCAAGCATCTGTTTGATAATTTTTTTGAAGAAGTTACTTGAGCATTTTAGCAATATTGTGATATCTAAACTAAGTAATTAAAAAATTATACTTTTTAAATAAAAAAATAAGATTATAAAAATTTTTGAGTGTGTAGTTTACAAGATTAAAAATATACTTCCAAAATAATCATTACAAAAGATAAGCATAGCTATTTACAATCAGACACAGATTACATAAAACCATACCTAAGGTAAAGTTATTAATAATTATGACTTAATGATGCATATTCATTTGAAATTTATGTGTATCTTAATTACTATTAACTGGTTTTCTTTTTGACAATGTTATAAGATGATTATTTACAAAAGGAAAAACCTCAAAATAAATTATTGCATATGCAGCAGCTTCATTTACTCAGAGCTGTTATAACAGTTGTCCAAAAAAAAACACATACTAACATACTTATAGAAGAAATAAACATTAATCCAAGAGAAAAGGGTGATAAGTTATTAATGAAGCCATATATAAATACACAAATGAAATTTTTAATGACTTATGATTGCTGTTTCTTTGTTTTGGCTATATACAATATGCTATTTTGAGAAGATGGCACAAAAAAGATGAGTAAGATTTTACTTAGAGTTAGATTCATTAATTCATATGTAAAACTGGAAATAATTATTAAAAGAAAATTTATTATGTTTTTGTTATAAATAATTTACTAGTGACTGAAAGTACAAGTTAAATAAAATTCATAAAATAAAAAAAAATCAAATTATATAAGAATTATAATAAATTGGAATTCCCACATCAGTTTTTATATTTTCTTTTAATTAAAATAAGCATTTTAAATTGCATAATTTTTCTATAACTGATATAATTACTATACATTATTAATACGGATAATAACTATATATTTATTAATTTAAGCAATTGTAACACTTTAATTGAATTACAGTATGCAACAAGCTAACTAAAATAATTTTTAATAATTTAAAACTTTATAAAAATAAAAAGGCAAAACTAAGCAATTATTTAAACCATGTAAAGAAAAATTAAATCTTTTGAAAATTACGAAATATATGGAAAATATATAAAATAAAAAAATTATATAAAGAAAAATACCGGCTCAGACACAATATTTTGCGACAAAATAGGGATTAAAAAAAAAACAGAAAATTTAATGACAATAACTAGTTATCTTTGATATCAGCTGGGAATATAAATTTGCAAAACGGCTAAAACAGTAGAGATAATTTCAATAAAAATATACCGGTAAAACTAAACAATAACAAAATCGAACAAAAAAACACAAACAATAGTAAACGAAGATAAAAGTTAAACAATCCTCATTCCTTTTACCTCAGCTAAAATATCAATTTAAAATCAGACATTGAATGTTGTATTTGTATAATTAAGTTTTTCATCAAGTGTCAACATACCTAATTTGTTTTTCACTACAACTTTAAAACACTATGATTCATTCAGTTTTAATATGCATAGAATGAACAAAAATCAGAAATTGTAATATTCAACTTATGATACATTGTGGTCAACTCTTCCACCAACGCAAATAGTAATAAAAACAAATATCACATTCAAAAAGGCGGTCAAATTCAACTCGTCTGCTTACTTTCCTTTTAAGGCGTGTGGTCAAAAATAAATAAGCCTTTATGGTTAAAGTTAAACAACCCACTTAAATGTGCTTTTTATAAATAAATAGTTTTCATTTCAAGTGCGTATTTCTTAAAGTTGACAATATTTTGTAACTTTCTAAAAAAACAGCTTGAAATTTATTATCTATTTACTCTTAAATAAAAGTCAAATTATAAATCTTATGCAGTTTGGTAATTGATTCCAAAACGTTTACTTGTGAAACTAAAAGTGAGCTTTTCATAATCACCTTCTTCATCACAGAATAAGTGTATTTATGTCTTTGTTGTGCTTAAAAAAAACAAATAATTTATTTTTTTCATAAGTTTCTTTTTACTTAAATTGCATGAAGATATCTTAAAAATATAGTGATTCGTTCAAAATATTATATTTTTCAAATATAACAGACAACAATTAAAGCGAATCTATATTTGAAAAGTCAACTCTCATTTCTTCATTCAATAGCAGCCTTATCTTAATTTATCTATTTTGAGTAGTTAGCTTATTTTAAGTAAACATTTTACTAAAATAAGCTTTGAAAAACTTCCTGGTGGTGCCTACAGCTTCGAAAGATTTCATCATACACACAGTGCTTAATGTTATGCTTTCCTTTCAGAAATTTTAAAAAAAAATTGTGTAGTAAAAAATCAAGAAGAAAAACTTGATATTATCATCATATGATCATATATCATGATATTTTTCATAATAAATTAGAAAATAAAATAATTGGAAAACCTTAAGCTATTTCTTTAGTAAAGACTTACTTATGATAACTCTTCATCGAAATTCAATTTTCCATCATACAATATCTATTCAACACACAACTATCTATCAATTATTCTACCAAACAAACCTGACTCTCGTCTATTAAAAAGAATGAACAAGTTTTTCTATTTTATCTTGTATGAATAATAATTTTATAAGGTCCATTTATTACTCTAATTTTCTAATATCTGATCAGTTTTATATTTTATTTTCACAATTAGGTAATTATAATGATTAATACATCATATACGAATAAACTGGAATAAAACTAAATTATGTGATGCAATATTTTTCTTTGTTATTACCAAACTGAATACATATTTGTATTATACTACCACTGCTGTAAGCATCTTAATATACCCATTCTCATTATTCAAGCATATCATATATGCACTTGGTGATGTGAAAAGCTTCAAATCTCATATGCATTTGGACTAAAGATGCGTAAGTTTACCCAAGCTTTCTCGCATCATTAAGGGAAATGCACTTAAGCAGCTTGATATCCTTTATTCTGAAATTTTGGAAAATAGCCATAAGAGGATAATAGCAACCAAATGAAGATGTTATTAAGAAAAGCTATTTCAATACAAATTAAATTCCACTTTATTAAGTAAAATGGTCATAATTATTCATATTTTTAAATCCGTTCATAAATCTTAATTATAATAGGAGACTTGTTTATTTTTATCAGGAAAACTGTTGGAAAAAACTACAAAAATGCTTTTTCTCAATGTATTCAACAACAGTTATTTTTAAAAAATTACTTTTATTATTTTAATTACCTTACGCAGTTGTATATTTTACAGTCTGTTTAATCGGAATTAGATATTAGATTAGATAGGAATGATTTTATTTTTCTATCTACTATCAAAAATGCTTGAAAACCTGCTTTGAAATTTTTAAGCACAATATTTTTTGTGAGGAAATATACTTATCAAATCTAATTGTTTTCTTAAGAAAATTTATGAATACTTTAATGTTATGGAAACAAAACTGTCTGTAGAAAACTCATCAATTAATTTTCTGGGTTTTCCATTTTCTATTTATATTATTGTGTGATTAATATTTTGTATTGGTGATCATTATCCTATGGCAGGGTGTGTTAATAAAGTTTCACTTTCTTTAGGCTATACTGTTATTAACTTTTAACTGTGCTGACATATGAAATCATTCTACTTTGGAATAGCATTTTGGATAGTAGAACGCTTATGATTTACCTAGACAACACAGACTTTTAACATTAAATATTTCAAATGAAAATTGTATTCCAAGGTTATTTACAGAGAGTCTTTAGAGATAATTTCTACCGATAATTTAATGGAGTGGCTTCATACCAATTTGAAAATTTATTGATAAAAGATAAATTTTTGCATTTCAGGGAGTTAATGTGTCAATTAAAATTCAAAAAAATATGTCAATACAAAATGGAGTTATTATGTCAATAAAAATTGTTAAATCTTTTAGTAGATCCATGATATTTTACAAAAATTTATTTCGTGTTGAGAGAAATTTCACTTTTCTGACATGAAATACATATTCAAGTCCAATGTTGTATGTCATGTCTTTGAAAAGGTCTCTTTAGACCTAATAATATAGCTGCGCTTTTTCAGAATATAA
>JAPDSC010060162.1:0-24786 GCA_026290005.1 Latrodectus geometricus
ACATGCATCATCTAGCATCTGAAAAAGGATATCTTAATTTAGGATATATTTTGAATAGATCAATCACAAATTATTTTATATTATTTAATACTTAACCACCAATATATATATATATATATATATATATATATATATATATATATATATATATATATATATATATATATATACACACACATATGGGTGTGTGGTGATTTCATATTTCTTATTTATTGTACTATTCTTTAATGAGAAAAAAATATGACATATTATAGAATTTTAACAAGTGAATTTTATAATTTTTTGCAATTATTTCAGAAGAATCAGCCACTAAGTTACTAACATGCATTATACAATGATTTACATTTATTAATAATGAAAATAATTTTTGAATGTGTGTATTATAGTATAAATATCATAAATAATATTAATAGAATGTTTGACTAATTAAACCATCTATAAATACACATAACATGTATTCAAAAAAATTATTTATAAATTTTTTAATGATTTATGAAATATGCTATCTAACAGAATTTTGGTATTTATATTTACATGTATTTTAACAATAATTTATGTTATCAGAAATGCATTTGTTATGTATTTATATTTTGTAAATCATGAAAACTCATATATAATTATAATTATAATAATTAGAACTTATTAATCAACATAAAATATCACAACAAATTCATACTGTATTTATTTCATGTTAAATGTAAAATTTCACTATTTTTTGACTTTTGTTTTATTAATTTTTATATTATATTTTTGAAGTAATTTATTTCCATAATTTTATCCAAAAATTACTTTTACAAATAAGACATATGTTTTTATTTTCCTTAAAAATGGTAATTAAAATTTATATCAATAAATGATATTACATAAATTTTTTATAAGAGCTCTGAACTCTCATAAAAGAGAATGCTTATCAGTTTCTTAATCATAAAAGAACAAAGAATTTAAATGCTGTGCTAAACTGCAGTATCTTCTTTAATTTTAAATAAAATGAAAATATTACAATTAAAATGAAATTTAATAAAAATGTGGAGTGTTAAAAATTTTCATCAGGATGATATCTTAGTTATGTTTAGATTCATTATTGCAAATGTAATAATCTAAATATTAAGACTTGTAATTTTCAACTAAAAAGAGCAAAATAATTTTCAAATATACATATATTTTTGAAAAATTTTATAATCGATGCATAAATATCTTTTAACTTCTGTGTTTACTAGTGTTTGTGTATGAACACTTGTGAACATGCATAAAATATAAAGAATATTTATTTTTATAATAAGATCAGAGATGATCATTATGACAAATACAGGAGAAAAATAATTAAAAAAAAGCTTTAATCAAAGCTTTTTTTTTTAAATTATTTTTTCATAATATAAAATTTCTTTTTTCAAATATAAAATCATAAAATTTTTCATAAAAATAATTAATAATTTTTTAATTATTTTTTAAATTATTTTATTATTTTATTAATTATTCAATTCTTACCACATCTCCTTGTTGAGCATCATAAAATCGTTCAATAAGTTGAATACAAGTGCTTTTACCACAACCACTGCTTCCAACAAGTGCAACTGTTTGACCTGGTTCAATTTCCATGTTTAATCCTCTTAAAATTTTCACTTTAGGTCGACTAGGATAATTGAAACGAACATTCTTAAATCGAATGTATCCTTTTACATCATCCTAAAAAGCAGATAAACTTGAAGTACAGACTAAAAACTATTAATGTTTATATGCACGAAGTATTTCAAATTAAACTATATTTTTAAAAAATTACTATATTTTTTAGTATATTTTTACATTATTTTTATTATATTTTATACATATTTTTTAATATTTACCAAAAAGCGGCCTTCAGTAGAAAACACATTCACTTTTGGTTTGAGGTCAAGTAGTTTAAATATACGAACAGCTGCTAACTTAGCTTTCTGATAATCAGGTGCAAAGGCAACAGCCTGACCTACCATAGTAGTTCCTAAGATAACTGCTTCAATTACTCTGAAATAATTAAAATATTGCACATGAAATATATATATTTCACAACTATTTTACAGTTACCAAATTTCAATGTTTTGATATTTTTGAAAATATATTCATATTTTAACAGTTTAAAAATAAAATGGAAAATATAGATCATATATGATTTTCAAGCTACATAAATAATTATACAATACTTTATATTTCTCAATGGTACAAAAGTTGTAAGCAGGAATCTTACATTATTTTTTTAAAACTAAATTTATAAAGAATGAGCTTTTTTAAATGTATTATGTAATAACTTTGAATATAATTTATTGGAAAACAAATTTTATGATTTATAAATAAATATTTTTGTACTTGTTATTTAATTGAATTGCTAAATTTTTCAAGCAATGAGTAATTGAAAAACATGCGTTACATCAGTGTTTCTCAACCTTTTAGTATTCACGGCCCAATTTTCAATCATAATTTCATCGCGCCCCCCCCCCCTCCCCACCGCATACAATAAAATATATACAATAATAATGTATTTTGAGTATTTTGGCGCTAAACCTACACTACAACCTTAATTTTAAACTTTACAAATTACCAAGAATACCGAAATTTATTGACATTTTGCAACACCGATCCTTAGCATTGAAAAAACAAGAATCCTATGCTTTTTTATTGCTCTTGCGTCCCGCCATGTCGGGCATTCTCACGGTTTCGCGAGAAGTTTCTATTTGTCTGGTCAGCAAAAAATTAAACTAGGAGCGTGCGCAGATGTGAACAAATGTTTTCTCATAGGGAGAAGGAGAAAGTTCTATGACGCAAATTTCAATTCCAGACAATCTCATTCGAGTCGATCCTTCTATCGCTATTGAATCTATTCTGTATATGTATATTATATATATTTTCGTGTAATTGCAATTCACCGTATTAAATATTCACGGCAGCAGATTTATGCAAAATCATGAATAAATTTTTAAGCTGGCGTAAGCGAGCATTAGACGATAGACAAGCATCAACAAGTACACAGATGAGCGTGGATCCGAAAATAAAATCAAGAAAATATTCTCAAGAATACTTAAATTTTGGGTTCACTAGTACTGAAGTAAATGAAGAAGAGAGGCCCCTGTGTATCATTTGCTCAAAAATGTTGGCGGCAGACAGCATGAAACCTAATAAACTTAAACGACATTTGGAAACGCTTCATAGTGAGTATGTAAACAAACCCAGAGAATTCTTCGTATTAAAATTAAAATCATATGAAAAGCAAAAATCATTGTTTAAAAAAACTTTGTCTGTGAATGAAAAAGCTTTAATTGCCTCTTACAAAGTTTCATATAAAATAGCCAGATGTAAAAAGCCTCACACCATTGGTGAAGAGCTTATTTTGCCAGCCGCGATTGATACTGTAGAAATTATGTTTGGAGATAATTTTGCAAAACAAATACAGTCTATATCTCTTTCAAATGATAGTGTTACCCGTCGAATTGCTGATATAGCTGAAGATGTAGAGTGTCAGCTTTTGTCGAAGTTGAGTTACAATTTGTTTTCAATACAACTCGATGAGGCAACAGATAGTAATAAAGAGGCTCATTTCATTGCCTATGTTAGATTTTGTGATGATTTGTCAGTAGTAGAAGAATTACTTTTCTGCAAACCAATAGAACTCAAAGCAACAGTACTCGCTTTATTTGCTATCTTAAATGATTTTATGAACGAGGCAAACATAGAATGGAAAAATTGCGTCGGAATATGCACGGATGGTGCTCGTTCTATGTCAGGAAGATTCCAAAGTATTCAAGCACTTGTGAAACAAAAATCGCCACAGTGCGTCTGGACACATTGCATGATCCACAGAGAAGCTTTTGTTTCCAAAGAAATGAGTCCTGGTTTGAATATTGTGTTAACTACGGTTGTAACCGTAGTAAATTATATAAAAATGAGACCCCTGAAATCAAGAATCTTTTCCGTACTTTGTAAAGACATGGGTGCAGTACACTTAGCGTTACTATTTTATTTCGAGGCAAAATGGTTATCACGAGGGAAATTTTTGAAACGTGTTTATGAATTAAGAGAAGAAATCGCCGTTTTCCTACAAGAGGAAAACAGACCGGAAGCTGAGAATTTTCGCGATAGTTTATTTGTGTTGAAATTGAGCTACATGGTCAACATATTTGAGAAATTAAATAACTTGAATCTTCAACTGCAAGGAGCAAATACACATATATTGGATACGAGTGATAAAGTTAATGCTTTTTGTAGGAAATTGGAATTGTGGAGCAGAAATTTAAAGCAAGAAAACTTAACAATGTTTGCAAATTTGAATGATTGTATTAAAACTTACAAGGCTGAAGAACAACGTGTAAAAGTTGTTTTTGTAACCATCGAAAATCATTTAGCAATGTTAGCAAAGAATTTTAAAAAGTACTTTATTGCTGACGACAAACTGACATCAAATTACAAGTGGGTGAGGGATCCATTTCAAAATACTCCCGAAGGACTCTCAATCGAAGAGGAAGAAACCTTCATAGACTTCACGGCAAGCGGCGAAACCAAAAGACAATTTAGTAATAAATCACTCTTTGAATTTTGGGCAGGAGTGGATGATGGGTTTTCTGCACTAAAAACAAGGGCATTTCGCATTCTAGTATTAATTTCAACATCTGACCTTTGAGAAACTGGATTTTCTGCGGTGGCTTCTTTGAAGACAAAATATAGATCTCAGCTAAATATAGAAAAAGAACTGAGAGTGTCTATTTCTAATATTAAACCCTCCTTCGAAAAACTTTGCTTTGAAAGACAGGCCCAAGGAAGTCACTAATATTATTAAATTTGTTTTTAATTTAGTAAAATCTTTTAATTTAATAAGTTAATTATTAAATATGTCGAAATGTATTTTGTTTTGTATGTGTGTGTGTGTTCTTTCCTTTCAGTCACTTAATCAATTTTTTTAAATAACATTTTCTCTTGGATATGCTCGCGCCCCCCCATTTGTGTGCCCACGCCCCCCTAGGGGGTCGCGCCCCACAGGTTGAGAATCACTGCGTTACATTATATAAAATATTACTTATAAACACTATTTTAATACTCATTAATTTTTTGGAGCTAACCATAAAAAATAATAATTCTTACAAATCAGCAAAAACAAAGCAAAAAAGTAGATAAAATTGAAACAAAAATCTTTCACCATAGTTTATGAAAAAACAAAAGAATTATCATAAATTTTCTTTGTTTAAATCAGACATAATCATAATTTTTTTTTTTTATATCATAAAGTAGAATTGTGTGAAGAGATACTTTATAAATTTTAAATGCATTAATTGGCAACTTTTTGAAAGAAAAACAAATGCTTATTTTTTTATTAGCAAATTCTTATCATATTTTTATACATAACATTTATTATATATAACACTTTTTTTAATTTTTATTTATTTATATTAAACCACAAACTTTGTTTTTGATTTTTATGTATTAAACCAAAAAGAAATATAATGCAAAAATATCTAATCATAAATTATTGTAATTGCTGGCATAAGCCACCAAAACATCTATAAATTTCTAATATTTTTCTATGTATTGTAGGTAATTAAAATTCAGTTATGTATTATTGCCATAATGCAAACTAGATCAGCTGAAATTCCAGTATAAAAATATCTAAATGACACAGCAATATACAAAGAAATAACAAAGTTGTTAAAATTTCAATATTAAATTTATATTACAAACAGTTGACTATTTTTCTAAATTTAAAAGTTTAAAGTACAAACACTTCATAGAATATAATGCTTTTGATATTTAATTTGATTTTGTAGCAGGAATGTATTAGAATCCAATGTTTTGTTGTAAATGTGGACAACTTAATTCACACATATCAGAATAAACAATTAGTCCTATTTTATAAAAGGACTAAATGTTTATTTATTTATTTATTAATATTTATTTAATACATATAATTTCCCAAAATTAAAATACAAAAACAAATTTTTCAATTTTAAAGCAAATCAGTGAATTTGGTTAAAAAAATTAATTTATAAGTTTTTATTTGAATACAATCACACTATTAAGGATTCTGAATAGTTTGCAGCTATTTTATAATATTAATATTATGTTAATTTAAATTTTGTTACTTATATGAGTACAAAAACTTTTCAGTTAAATTTAGTTATACAGTTAACTACATACTTGAAAAGATCTGGATAGGTTAATGATCCATCAGCGACTAATATGCTGCCATAATACATAGCTGTAGCATAGGCAAATGAAGGTATACTTTGGGCGAAACCAAAAGTTACTCCTCTAACTTGAGAATTTTTTCTAGATTTTCTAAGAGAGGAATAAACATAAAAAATATAATAACTAATGAAGATTTTATTTATGAACATTTGAATTTTTGCAACAATGTATAGATAACCCTTTCATTCTAAAATGATAAGTAAGCCAAAACATTACTATAATAATTTAAAAAATTATATTTATGCAATTTATAACTATAAGTAGTAAAAGATTAACTGAAGAACAAAAAACATTGTAAAATATTGTAATTCTAGTAGTAAAATTATGAAAAAAAACAAAGCATTTTACCTTCTTAACTAGATAAATATTCAATTTTGATAAGAATAAAACATTTATTTATTATTTATCATCATTGGTTTAAACTTAATAAATATTCCGTTGATTCAATTAATATGAACTTCTTTTTCTAGCACATGAAATCTATGTTTCATTTATTAATTTGACAATTATTGACAAAAGAAAATATTTACATTAATCTAAGAATCAAGATAACTAAAATAAACTAATTTTCATTTTGAAATAATAGTTAAAAATCTAATAAACATATATAATAAAGGACAAAATTCTGTATTTTTGAAGTTGTTTTAAATAGTTTAGTGATATAAAATTTAATGCTTTAAATTTTAAAATTATGACTTTATCAGTGGTAACTTGAATTTTAAAACTTAAGATGTTTTAATGTTATAGAAGGAAAGACATAACTTTATGGGTACAGTATTTTCAGAATTTTAGGATAGATATGCATTTGATATAAATAATACAATCATCCAAAATGAAAAATAATTATAAATAAATATGAATTTAAATTTACAAACTTCAATTGCATAGTCAATTTTAACTAGTATTCTTTAACAATTTAAAAATATAAAAGATTTAATAGCTTAACAATCCAATGATTTACATGTAATATTTTTTGATAAAGCCCATGTTTTAATGACATAATTTTCAAGTTTCTTCCTACTTAATTGTTTTTATTGATTATAAAACTGAGATTTATATGTCAATATAAAATTTTAATGATTCTGTTCTTAAAACATTTTAAACTCTTTTAAAGTATGAAAAAAGTACTCGATTGAAAGAGGTCTCAAAGATGATTTATAATACATTCATTATTTTAATGTGGAAATATGAGATAAAATATTGAATTCTTACTTATGAGGTGCAAAGAGAGAATTCCTAAACATAATATAAAACGTTTCTTCTTGATGAAGTGATGCAACAGTCCTGATGCTTTCTATAGCTTCAATTGCAACCTAATTATATAATATAATTATTTAATATAAAATATATCAAGTTTTATATTTATCTGCTTAATATTATTTGAGTGAAAAAATAAAATTAGAAAGCACACAAACCTTAGAAGCTTGTTCAGTACCAGATTTTTCATTCAACATTTGTCCACTGATAACACGACTTTCAAAATAAGTAGCAAGTAAAACTAATGGGATAAAACAAAGAACAACAATTCCTATTTTATAATTATAATAAAGCCCAATAACAATTGCTGCTACTAAAGTAGATAATGCCTGCAAAGCGGTCGAAATACGAGATCCAGTTGCCTAAAATATAAAATATTTTATTTAAAAATTTTGATAAATAAAATTTAAACATATTTAATACAGTAAAAAGTAAATAATATTTTTAAGCAGAATTATAAGTCAATAAAAATTATCGAAAAATTTGTACAAACGCTGCAACAAAAATTATTAATTTTTTTTATCAATTGGAAAATCAAAACCAGTAGTAATATGGGAAATAGAAATTGAAGTGGAATTACAAAAAATTTATACTGCTTCATACAGCTCAAATTTAATTGATGCAATTATATACATTTTATCTACATATCACGGTTTTTAAAGCCCATTTTATTCACTTATATCATGAATTCTAAGGCTCATTTTCAAATTTGTGAGGAACATATCTAACCAACAATTATTTCAAATAAATTAAAATTGTTATATTACTAAACACCATTTGTCTGGTATCATAATGGAATAAAAACAAATCGATACACTATAATATACATAAAATGTTTAAAAATTGCATTTCAACTTAATTTCACACATTTCATCTTTTATCTCAAAACATTTAAATTATCAGCTTTGCATTGCATGATCATGACTTTTAATAGTTTCCAATGAAACAGTAAAAAAGTATTTAAATGTAAAATTACAGGAAGCTTAAGTTGACACAACACAAGAATTTTATTTAAAAGTTAAAATTCATAATGAAAAAAAAGTATGATTACACACATTATATACATATTCATAAATTTGTTAATTATGTTGAATTATAAATTAGAAATGCAAAATGGAAGTTTCTCTCCTAAACTAATTTGTTTCCAATTTAATATATTACAGGTATCAAATTTGAATATGTGTGCTGTATGATATACAATAATGAAATCACATATAATGATAAATATAATGATTATTTACTTCTAATAGTTCAAAACAAAAAGATAATAAAAACAATATATATTCTTATATTTTGTAATAAATTGAAAAATATTAAAAACACAAAAAAAAACCTACGCCTTGCACATTGGAAGCGTCAGATGTTAATCTTGTACAAAGTGAACCAACTGAATTTTGTGGGTCATCAAACCAAGAAATATCCTACAATTACATAAGAAAAAATTAAAAAAAATATTTAAGAATGCATATGAATTTTTATAATGATCATTCAATCAATTTTAAATATTCAACTAAGATATCATTTCACAGAAAAATTTAATAATTTCATTAACATTATATAAAATATATTTTAAGAACACAAATACTGGCACAAAACCAATATATAAGCGTTTTTAAAATTATTTTATTTACAGATAAATTAATTTGAATAATTATAAAATTAATTTACCTATATAGATTATAAATTTCATGAATTTTTAGCATAACTATGAAAACATTATAGGATTAGTATAATACAAAATGTGTAATTTCATTTTATTATTCATTTTATAAAATGAATAACAAAACATTTCCTACATTTTGTAATAGCTAAGAACATAATTATTTATTATAATCTGCTAAAAAGTATTAAGTACATACTTGACTGATGATTGTTGAAAAGACCAGGACTCGCAATCTTCCAGTAAGTTTTTCACCAGCTATTGAAAACATAAACGTCTAAAAAATAAATTATATCTATAAATTTTTGAAGAATGAAACTAAAACTATATTAGATAACCAAATAATAATAATTCATGATAAAAATGAATTTCTTGTAAAAAAATTAACAGTTAAATATGTTGATAATAGGCAAACTGTAAATATTTAATGTAGTTTGAATATTAATAATGTTACAAATTTTCCAAGATATGATTAATTTTATGAATTTCAAACAAAATACTTAAATTTCAAATACATTTTCAAATTGGTTTCAAAATATCATAAAAATGTGTAAAATGAAACAAGTCACTAAAATATTTTAACAAATTCTAATAAGTGTAAAACAATTTCGGTTTTCATGAAATAAAATATTAAATATCTCATTAGCTTCATATCATTTTAGTCCAGCCATTTATTGTTTAATATGAATATAAAATAATAGTATTTAATATTTTGAAATATTATAAATAATGGTTTTATTATTTTTCATTAAAAGATCATAATTTCTAATATAATTGAACAGTTTATATTTTTTTAATCGAACAATAGCACATGCTGTATATTAGGGAAAATTTACAACAGCAACTTAACTGATTTGCAATTATATTAGGATAAATAAAAAAGGATTTAGTTTCATTTTTGTCATTTTTTAAAACCAAATTCATACAACAAAATTGTATTTTTCTAAAGATATTAATAATAAATTGCATACTTTCATACAACAAATATTAATTAATTATAAAATTTTAAATTTATAAAACATGGAATTTGAAATACAATGGAAAAAGAAACATTTTGTGAAGTTATTGAGTGAATTTTAGATATAAAGAATCCTCTATATATTTTTCTATTTATTATTAAGTTTTAAGGGCATTAAGAAAAATTGATAAGAAGCAATTTTTCTTAAATGTCCTTAAGATTTAATAATAAATAAAAATACCACTTTCCTTTTTATAATTGCATGCACTTCATTGGGCTTAGTTTTAGGAATAAAATAAGAATAAGTAAAATTATCACTGAAAATTTAGATATTGATAAACCTTAATTTTAGTTTTTTAAAAATTTTACTATTCCTATGATGGATATGGATGATTTTATATGAAATACAAAGAACACATTTAGGTGCATTACATTTTTCGCATTTATACATTTTTCATTGAGTTTAATGATGAATCATTTGCATTAAATACCAATATTAGTTTCTTTAACACATTATTATGGATTCTCTTCCTTACTCAAGTACTAAAAAGATTTTTCTTACACGATTTTATGAAAATTAAAGCTTCTATGAGACATATTATTGAAAATTTGGAGATAAAAACAATTAACTTTGTGTACCTTAAGCAAATTACTATGAAAATGAAGCATAAAGATTAAAGTAGTGAGATTCAAATTCCTGGAAGAATTTTTTTTCAAGTATTTAAATATAAGTTTTGAAATTATCCAAATCATTAAAAGTACCCGAAAAGTAATACATTGAAATATCAAATGTCAACACAAATTTCTTAAAGACATTTCTTCCATTAATTGAACTACATAAGTCAATTCAAATGGGAATATATGAAATTTAATTTTAGAATTTTTTAATATTTTCCATGTTTTATGGATTAAGGCTGAAATAAATCTATCAAATAATAAATTATTATTAAAAAATATAAATTATTGTAGCTTTAGAACAACAGATTTACACATATTTTGCAAAAATTATAAATTTGCTGACATGAAAAATTTAATAGCAGCTGATGAATGAAGAATTATAATTATTAAATTATTAAAAATTGTATCAAATAGAAATGAAATAAAAAATTAAAAAATTTGAAAATGTACACTGAATTTCAAATCTGTGAAATTATTTCAAAGAGTGAAAGAGCATGAATAAAATGTTAAGAAAATAAAGTAGCCAAAGTAAACACTATTTCAGATCTGATTTTATCTTTTAGAATATCAATAGAAATTATAAACGATGAAGATTTAAAACTTACTTGGAGGAAACAAGCTATTCCAGAAGAAATAGCCATAACAACAAACATGAGAGAATAAAATTGCATATCTGTCAAGATTTGATCATTTTGTTCAGCAAGTACCTGTATCAAAATAAATTATTTAACTTCAAATTAGTTCTGATTATAGAAAACTAACTATTAATTAATGTAATTTACAAGACTTTAATATTTTCTATAATAAAAATTCAGATTATAAACATTCACAAATAAATTTCTGCTATTATTCATAAACTTACTTGTTATCAATATTAATCATGTATGATACAAAATCTGCTTAAAAAACAAATTGTAGAACATATGTATTTATTAAATTCGTTTTCCAAATAATTTTAAATGATCCTCAGAATACATTAAAATTAGATTATAAGTTTCACCTTACATTATTAATTTATAAAAGAAAAGTATATAAAGAAATTATTAATATTTGAATATAATACACAAAATTAAAGATGAACAAATATTAAATGTAAAAAATATATTTTTTAAGTTATGAAGTGAATATTATATGAATGTTTCATATATTAATATGTGTATACACAATTTCTTAGATAGAATATTAATAAATATATATATAAAAAATAGCAAAAAATAATTTCATAAATAATCTCTAAAAATAAAACTTATTTACATCTACTTGTATGACTGATTTGTTTTTTTAGCAAAATATTATTTCATTATTTTTAAACAGAATATTTTAATTATATTTTAGTAAAATTTAAGAAATGATTTAAAATACATATAAATATATAATAAACAATTAATAAAAATGAACAAAACAAAAATGAAATTTATAAACAAATTTTAAAATTTAAAAAAATTGATTAAAAATTAAGTTTAATTCACATATTTTGTATAAAAACTTTCGAAAATGAATAATTTAAAATATACAGAATGTAATTTAATTCAACACTATAATGTGATTAACTAGAAATACTATTAAAGTCTATATAATTAATAATAATCACAAAACTAAAATTTTAAACGCATAAAAAGATAAAATTCTATTTGCAGTTTCATGACAAATGAAATGAAATTTATGTTGGATATGAATTTTAAAACAGAAATTATGTGTTTTAGAATGACTAATATAATTATTATAATATAAACAGATTCCTCAAACTTACTCCAAGGATATCTCCAAACAAAATTCCATAAATAGGAGTAAACAAGCCCATTATAAGAGCTGCAATGCTTCCAACTAATAAATAAGGCCATTCAGGTGCACACATTTTCAATAGTCGAGTTTTAGATGGCTCAAGTTTTTTCTCTTCTTTTTTATCTTTTTCCTTAATAAATAAAAAAAGTAAATATGCATTAGGTAACTTATCGTTGTAAAGAGATTTAACAAATAATGCTTTTGAAAACAAATGAAAAAACTAAATGATTATTGAAATATGAACAATTGTATGATACATATTATTGCTAATATTTTATGTAATTGATCAATATTTTTTATTCTAATTAAATTTGGGTTATGACTGAGTTAAATGGAAAACAATAAAATTTTTGAACTTATTCCTTATATTAAAAAACAAAAATAAATTTCCTTGAAGAATAATATACATTATTATTAGATATAATTTTTACAGTCATTTGAAATTGCTACAATATATAAAATTGCTTCATTATAATTAAATATAATATTTTCTTTCTTTATATTTTTATATTGCATTCTAACATTCATCAAAATTAATAACAAAATAAAAATTTTAAGAAAATCTTATCCAGAAAAAATTATTTGTCTTTAAACAATTTTATTATTAAATTTTAAAGCACCTCTTGCAATCATATTTCTGATGTGACACATAATAATTGGAAAAAAAACATGAGTATGAAAATGAATTAAATACTATTTTAAATTGCAGGGCAAAATTATAATTTGAAAATTGTTGTTTAACATAATATAATATGTGAAACTTACATTGTATTTAATGAAGAAAAAAAGAAATTAATTTTTTAAATCGACTTTCCTATATAAAAGTATATTTAAATATTTTTTAACAATAGTTAAAAAAATAAGTTACAATTTATTCACAGAAATAGCATTAAATTATTACCACAGCAGCTTCACTCATTCGACTGGCAGCTGAAAATGTTCTCCTAATATCACGATGCATATTAACATCTCCTGATTCATATGAACCTGAACTAAGAAAACTTGCTTGACGTTCAAGTGGACTCAGTTCATCTTCTAAAACATCATCATCAGAATCCTCATCTTCTTCAACTTCTTTAGTCTTTAAAGTACATAAAACAATATTAAGTACACTAAGTTATTTCTGACTTCAAACAGTTTCTATCATTTAGAAATTTATAAGAGGTAGTTAAAAATAAGATAACATATAGTACATAAAATTACATTTGAATTTCAGAAACCAACTTAATTCATTTTGTGTAAATTAAAATTTTTAAGTAAATTTAAACATATGAGAAATGTTTAGTTACACAAGTCTAATATACTAATTTTTATTGCTTATAAGTACTATGTTAGACACATGCAATAAGCACCAAGTAGATATAATTTTTAAATAAGTTAAAATTATTAAATGGTGTAAGATAAAATTCAAAATAAATTGCACTCACATGCTCTAAAAGATTAAATGAAAAATACACAGTGATTATAAATAACATTCTTCTAAACCAGATAAACAACTTTCATTTGCCTCTAACATATTTGAATATCAAGTAACAAATTTAGGAGTTAACTTTTTCATAACAGGTGAAACTGGCATATTTTTTATAACAGGTAAATATAACAGGTAAATTAAGTAATTTACTATGCATAATCTTATTTTGATTTGTTTTCACCTTCTTAATTAAACTGAAAATTTTTATATATAATATGTTAATAAAATGTTAATAAATTTAAGTATAAAGGAAAAGTTGAATAATAAATTTATTTAAGCAAAATTTATTTTATTAGATTATTCATACATGTTCAAAAAGCTTACTTTGGCAGTAACTAATTGGTAATAAATTCCTTTTTTATTCATCAATTCATCATGTGTTCCCATTTCATGAACAACACCATCTAATAAAGCCACAATTTTATCAGCTGTTCGTATGGTTGACAAACGATGAGCAACTATTATAGTTGTTCTTCCCTGACTAGCCTATAAAATTTTAAATACAAAATTTCCTAAAAACAGTGCTAAAATAAACTAGTATTTAAATGTTTACAAATACATAGCAGAATAAAAGAGTATATTCAAATATCAATAACAGGACTAATTTCATAATATATAATTTTAAATGTTTATTTTTAGATTAAATTCTCTTATTAATTTACAAGAAAAAAATTCCTTCTTGAAGTTTTATATTTACATGTTACCCACTGCTTATAAAGAAGTATTTTCAACCATTAAAATGATAAAAATTTATTATTTCATTTATATAACAAAATGTACTTTTAAATAAAATTCTTGAAATGAAATTGGAACTGTTTAAGAAACTATAAATATTTTAAGCCTTCTTCCAATAAAATGAAGGAAACATTTTATGCAGATCTCTTTAATAATGTTTAAAAACATCAAACGAAAAATCAGTTTATGCTAAATTATTTAAATAGAAAAACTGAGCATTTAGATAAGATTTTCAAATTATATGTAATGTGATCCTTAAAGATATATTGCAATAATATACAGTGATACTAATAGATTTCAAAAGTATATTTTAAGAAAATAAATCAATTGAAGTCTTAGAAACTCATCATAAGCAAATATTGACTGTGCATAAGTCAATCACTGTGATGCAAAAAAATGATAAAATAAATTTAATAACATTTAAAAAGATGATTTTTTATTTAAAAAGCCTTTACTTTAGAAATATTTTTCCAAAAAAGATGCAGATAATTTTATAGAATATATTTATATGAGCCCCATCATTAACAAACAATACTGAAAGTTTAAAAGCATTAATAAATTAAAAAATATGCTACATTTATATTAACTTTATACCAACAGAAATTATTTATTTCTTTTTATTTTTTAAAAAGAGTAATATATTGATATAAAACTATATAATTAAGCAGCAAAATAATTACTGACAAAAATTTAGGATTCACAATTCTATAATTAAAATATCATGCAAATGACACTTTGATAAATTATATGATTTTCCTCTTAGGTTTAAGAAAATATATTTCCCAGATTAATATTTAAATATTATAGAAAAATGTCATTAATTATAATTTTACTTGATCAAGAGCTGCTTGTACTATTGCTTCACTTTCTGTATCTAAAGCAGATGTTGCTTCATCTAATAACAATATCTTTGGATTTTTTATTAATGCTCTGGCAATAGCTATTCTTTGTTTCTGACCACCACTAAGTTGAGTGCCTCGTTCTCCAACTAGAGTTTCATATTTCTAATAAAAAATGCATTGAAACATTTTATTATAATTTTTTAAATAATTATATGTAATATGAACATTAATAAAAAATATTTTTTTTATTATTGCTCAAAGTATATTAATAAATTTATTTTAGAATAAAATACAATAGCAATATACATTAGAGAAATCTTTGAAGAGCTTCCAGTGAAAAAATATTTGAAGAAATCAGTGCCTTAAAAAAAGACATTATTAAGCACTTTTTTTCCCCAAAAATAAATCAAATTTTTTAAGTAAATGCAATTAAAACTTTAAATTTTTTTTATTAAATTACTGAAAAGGAAATTAAATATATAAATGTTACTAGATAGTTTGAGTAAAAATCCTCTCATTATTTGCATTATTGTTTAATATTTTTATCAAACTTATAACTTTAATAAAAAAAGGGGGAGGAGATTTTCACAAATTATTGTATATATAAAATTTAACAATTACAAAAGGAATAATTCAATACATTTTAACATATGTACAATGCTTTTATTTTTCAATTTTTTGAAACTTAAATTTTATATGACAAAAAAAATTAATGCTTATTATATTTATAAATTCGTTAAAACATAATTGATTAGAAAAATTTAAAAGAATTATTTTTTAAAACGAAACAGGAGTTTTCACTAAAATATTGACTTTTAAATAACAACTAAGGCCTTTAATTAATTTGGCACTGAAATTGCACATATTATAAATTCTGATTAAAATTTATCTCCATATCTTATAATTAATATTTTATTTACTTACTAAAGGTAATGCATTGATAAAGCTATGAACATTTGCAAGTTTTGCAGCAGTTTCAATTTCGTCTTGTGTTGCTCCAGCTTTTCCATACCTTATATTTTCTGCAATAGTGGTCGAAAATAATACAGGCTCTTGTCCGACAAGGCCAATGTTATCTCTAAGCCAACCAACATTTAAATCTTTCACATTATGATCATCTATTTGAACCTGCAATATATACATAAATGTAGATAAATATTATAGAAATATTTATATTTCCCTTTTTAACAATAATATTAAAAGGAAGAGAATATTCAAACTTAATTGCATATAAAAACTACATTTTACTATAAATACCATATTTTCCTGCATTTAATCAATGGATTATGTGTTAAAAAATTTTGAATTATGTTGTGTATATTAAACATTGCTGCAAATAATATGATAAAAAATGTTTTTCTTCAGAAAAAGTTACAATAAAGTTTTGAAAGAAATGCCGTTTATGTTTTATAAAATAAAGAACAGATGGTACTATGTCTCAGCTGACATACTTCAACTATAATCCAGTTTTGTCCAATTTTCTTCAAGAACAAATATGATTCCTCAAAAAAATATATGCTTGCTATTGCCTATTGATTGTTATTTCACATTTTGTCTTAAGCTGAGCTGTTCTACTTTGAAAGTATTTAAGTTTGTAAATAATCATGTAGAAGCAAAAGTGCATAAGTTATATAGCAGATTTTAATCTAAAAGATATAGAGAAGGCAAATAAGAAAATGGTGACAAACCTGTTAGTGTAAAGTGAAGAACAAAGCAAACGCAGTACAAAAGAAAAAACATATTCAATGCGCAGTTCGAAAATAATCCACTACTTTAATTTTAATAATGAAACAAATATATTTAATTTTTAAAATATGTCTAAACTCCTTTTGAATGTTACTAGAAAATAAAAATAGATTCAATTTTACAATTTTAGAAAATAGAAGATAAAAATAGATTTTACTAGAATCTAATTGGTATTATCCTCTTTTTTGATCTAGTGCCACTCTCAGTTTATCACATTTTCTGATGAAATAGATCCACATAGGATCCGATCAGATGTTTTTCATAATAAAAATTGTTTCTGTATAACTTATTATATTTTTATTTATACTGAGTATTTTTTTTATTTTATATGACACGCCACATTATCAGTAATACGATTTTTCAACAGTCCGCAAAAAAATTACAGACAATACCCTGGTGGAAATTATGCAATGCTTTTTTTCTTTTTTTCGAAAAAAGGTCTTGCACATAATTAAGATGCTGTTGATCATATATATAAAACATGGTATGTAAACATCACAATAAACTAGGAGATTTGACTTGATTTAATTTTACTGGTGCTGGAGTAAATCATAAGATAAAGACTAATTGAGAATGTTGAGATGAATGATTAACAAGAATAAAGATATTATAAATTTATGAAAGTCAGACAAAGGGAAAACTAAATGTTATTAAAATCTCCAATGTCTTTCCAAGAGCCACAAAAGTTTCATGAAATTATTAATGTTCTCTAGGGCAGATTTTGATTATTTTTAGTATTTTTCTTTTCTACCTTTTGAAAAGACCTGAGAAGTAGAGGAGGAGTCGATTTTCCTATCTGTTTCTGAAAAAGAGACATCAATTGTTCTTTTGAATCTTTTTTCATAAAATTTTGGTTTTTTAATTTTGGCATCTTCAGTCTTAGATTTATTATAAGTTGACATAGATTTCTTATTGGTAGTTATTGGTAGTTGAAGATATTGAAGTGGATTTAGATGACAAAGGGGCATGGATATTAGTAAACTACTTTTCTTTGCTGGATAGATGTTTATTTTATGTTCGGTTTATAAAATTGTAGTAGTATAAAACATGTAGGAGACGTAAATTTTTGGTATTCTGTTTTTAACTATCTGCCTTGCTTCTGGGAAAGTAATATTCTGCTTTATGTTAACTGAAATCACGTCAGTTTTTAGAATCATATAGAACAAGATTTGGAAAACGCAGCAGGTGAACCAAAACAATAACAACATTTGAAAATTCCTGAAATACAAGCATTTTCATTACCAGATTCTGCACATTCTCCACATTTAGGATCAGTATTCTGACATGCCTATTGAAAATGACCATGTCTCTGACATTTAAAATATCTTAAACGATTAAGAATGTATGGACGAAGTTCACAATTCATATAACCTGCTTTTATGGATTTTGATAATACTGGTCTCTGAAAAGTTACAACAACATGTTGGGTGGGAATAAGTTTACCATCACCTCACATGTTTATATGAGCATGCAGCATAAACTCCTTGATCATGAAGTTGTTCAAAAATTCTGCTCCTATAATGTTTATGAAATTTGGGTTAGAAAGAACACTACTAGTTTCATTTAAAGTTTTATAAAATGATGTTTCAACTGGAAACGAACCTAAATTTTTTAAATTACTGACTAAGAAAAGCTTGTTTTGAGTCAATTTGAACAAGAAGTTCCCCAGATCATAATGTTTTGACATTGTATGTTACCAATAGATGATGTCAGTAGGTTTTGTACCAGAAAAGATGATACTGCATAAAAAGTGTTAGGTATTCTTATTACAATGTAACAAGAGATAAATTGGCTTCAATGATAAAAGAATTAGAACTCATAAGATATTCATAAAAGTTCAGGCTCGACGGCACCACCCACAGTGGAGCCCAACAAAGGATGGCAGCCACCACCTCTGAACATTTTCAGCCACGGAGTTTATCATAATGTTAGTAGATATCTATATGCTGGAAATCACCCCCAGAAACAGTGACCACCCTTAACACCAAACCCAAAGATGTGACCCTGCTCTTGATCTCAAGCAGACTAGCCATGAGAGTAGCTAGAAACCATCTGATTTATACACTGGGGATCACAGTGTATTACCGATTCAAAGGATTGTGATGCACAGCTGTGGGGGATTTTAACTTCCATGATAAGCAAGAAACAGAGTAGCTATTTATTGAGAATTCCCTTGCTTATTGCTTAAAAGAATAGAAGAAAAGAGATTAAACAAAGGAAGAATAATGATCCTTGGGTACCTTGGGATTGGGACCCCCATATTCACCTTAAAGTGACCCTAATGAGGGGATCAAACTAGGAGGAAAGAAATTTATATTTGCTGCCACATTAAGAGGAAAATGATCTTGGGTAATAGGATAGTTAATCATTATAAGAAAACTGAGAGCTTAACATACTTCTGAAGTTTAAAGGAAGTGCTTGAACATTTTGCCTTCAAGACAAGTGCAATTAGTTTCTTAGCTTAAGAATAAACTTTATGTGTAATAAATATGAATTTCAATAATATTATATTTTACAAATATATATTACGAATTACAAGTAAAATTAAGAACATGTAATGGATTAAAGTAGAATTGCTTTTACAACTATGAAAAACAATAAATTTTAGATATCAACCAGGATAAGATCATCTCCATTTTATCACAACATGCGATTGCAGATATTCCAAATAATAGCATGCCAAGACAAATATATATTTAGTAACAAAAGAAAGTCATTTTATAAAATGAAAAATAGGCTTTGTTATATTTTTTAAACACAATTACAGTAACTTCTCATAAAATCATTCTTATCTACATAAAAGCATATTACTTAAGTAATATAATTAAAATAAAAATAATTCATAATACAAAACACTTTTTACCGATCCTTGTTCAGCATCATAAAACCTTTGAATCAATTGAACAATAGTACTTTTCCCACATCCACTAGGACCAACTAGAGCCACAGTTTCACCTGAATTTATTTTCAAAGAAAGTCCCCTTAAAATCTGAAAATTCATTAATCAGAATATCAATTAATCAATAATCAGATATCAATAATCAATTAATCAGGATATTAGAAAATAAGAAGATGTGATTAACATCACTTTTTACTTTCATAATATTCATAATTTATTAAAATTGGAAACTTATTTACAAATTATTAAAAACTTACAGGAACATCTGGACGAGCTGGATATCTGAAGTGAACATTTTTTAAAGTAATATTGCCTTGAAGTGAACGTGGCATTTTCCCACTGTCTGAGCTGCTGTCAATCGGGGGTTTCTGAAAAAAATTTATAAATTCAAGATAAAAATACAGTTTTGAAAAAATAATTTTATTTATAGATTACTAAACTAAAACAGATATCTTAAATATTAACAAAATAGAAATTTCTATAATTTTTTGTATAATTTTGAATATCATTCAATAACTAACACACATAAATAAGGTACTAACACACATAATAAGTACTTTAAGGTGAATTAATAACTTCAATTTACATTAGCAATGTGGCAATTAAGAAAAATTTTAATCCAATAACGTAAACATTAAATAATGCAAAATATACTTTATTGACTTTACAGAAATAAATTAAATATAATCAAAAGTACAATTTTTTACAACTTTTTTTTAATTGCCTTTTTAATTAAAGTTTAAGATCCTAAACTTGTTTTTAAATCAATTACTTAAAAAATATTATTATTTTTAAAAAATAATTATACCCTTTCAATAATGGAAAATATTTTTCCTGCAGCACCACGAGCAAGAGCAAATGCTTCAAAATATGGAGCTGTTTGGCCAATACCCATTGCTCCTAATATTACATTGAAGAAAACCTAATAAAGGACACAATTTTAATAATTCAACATTAAAAAGTGAAAAAAATAATTAAATAAAATTGCTCTCTGATGAATAAATCAGAGAAATTATTTAATTTTTTTAATTAACAATCATTAAATACAGATTTCAAATAAATATGAGGATATGAGCAAACAAAACAAAAATAAGTAAAAAAAAAGTATAAAATACATAAAACTTCTGTTCTTTTAATTTCTAATGAATTTATATTTGATATTATGTGCCACTATTTCAATAGAACAGTTCAAAATTAAATTTTTTTATCTTTGTAATGAAACAATGCATATGGGTTCAAGTTTTAAAAACTTGCTACTAAAAAAAAAATAACATTTAGAATGGTTTATAATAATATTATAAAGCAATATCTTTTAAGAGAATAATTTTAAGAGCAATTTAAAATGTTTTTTCTTTTTTCATTTATGAAGGAAAAGTGTAATTAATTTATAATACTGAATACTATACAGAATTAAAAACGTTTAATTTATATTATAATTTTTTTTTGTTTTTGTTATATCATTGTTTATATAATATACTAAAAAAAATAATAAATCCATATTTTCTTACAATAAAAAATCTAGTTTTCTAATTTTTAAATAAAATAGAGCTAATTGCACACTAATTATCAACATTTCTATAACAAATATAATTCATTATCTTACAAGGCCTAATTAATGCAACATAATTTTCATTTACTCTTTCTTATATCATTAAATATTTTTAAAGATATTCTAGATTTCCACATCTTATTCAAAATACTTACTATAATTAATGTACTTGGTTTGTATTCAGGATTTTCTTGACCTCTGCCTTCAACAATCAATTTAACACCATACCAGAATGCCAAGGCATATCCAGAATATATACAAACCCAGATGAGAGATGCACCAATGCTAGTCAACAACCCTCGTTTTATACCTTTCTTCTTAGCTGGCAATAAGCAATTATTATACCTATTTAGAAAAAATATTTTTTAAGAAAATTAAAAACATATTTAATAATGTTTCATTTTACAGCAACTATACATTAAACATCTGGTTTGGGTAAAATATCTCAAGAAATACCTTTCAATTTCTTTTTTCTCCCCTCCAAAAGACACAACTGTACGAATGGCAGATAATACTTCCTCGGCAACTGCTCCAGCAGCTCCATATGCTTCCAATTCTTCACCAGATACAGCAGCTTGAATCTATATTAAAATTATCTCAATAAAATACTTTTCTTTTTTTTAAATATACTTTAATCACATTTTGAAACTGTAAAATACCTTTGAAATTATTCCCATTGCTATTGTTAATACAGGCATAATACACAAGCACACTAATGTCAACTTCCAGCCATAAAATAAGGCACAAAGTATGCATAACACACAAGTAGCCACAAAACTAAGACACATTGAAACTTTTTCTCCAATACCATCCTGGATTCGGGATAAGTCTCTATTAAAAAAAAAATATTATTTAAAATTTTGTTTCAATGACTTTTAGTTATTCAATGAATGTAACGATAAGACAAAACAAAGTTGGAGATTTATTAATTGTACATTTCAACTAGTATTTCGTAGAATGATATTATTTTTATACATTTGTATGATAGTAGAAGTCAATTTAAATGATAAAAAATTATTTTAAAGGAATGAAAACTTTCTAGTAGCAATGTAAATTTGTGTTGTAGTTTAAAATGTGTTTGAAAACTAATATTTTGTTACTATTCATTAAAAATTAAAGTTTAAATTTGAAAAGTACTAAGCTAAAAATATTTTACGATTTACATATAATGTTATAATATAAGTATATTAAATGTAATAATATAAGCATAGATTACAAGTATACTGAGTAATAGAAAAATACACTTTAATATTTTTCTCTACACAAAAAGTACAGAAAAACATAAAATAATGAAAGCTGTTATTCTCAGACAAATGAAAATAAAAATTTGCAACAACATTTTAAAATTATTTTTTATTCTAAGAAATAAAATGATGAAGCTCATGAAAACAATTTGTTTGAAGCAAAAATAAAATTTCTGTACAAGAAGCAAAATTGTTACAATAAATGTGAGGATAAAATTAATTTTTGAAAAGTAGAATACTGAAGAAAAATTGTAGGACTTTCTACAACAATTTGTTTAGAAGTCCAATTGTAAAAATTCAAAAAAATGAAAAATACTCATTATTTGTTTAATAAACATGTATATTATGCATATGCAATTATTAAATGCTACATAAAGAAAAGTTATGCATTTTGAGATAATAAATGCTAACATAATTTATGTCATGCATTATATGCATAACATAAAGAAAAGTTATGCATATAAAATTCATTAAAATAATATATGTTAGCAAAATAATGTTCATTTAATATAAACAGGTAACAAAAATTTAAAATATTAGGTAAAAATTAATGAAAATGCAATCAATTTCCAAGAGCATTTAAATTACTTTACATCATACTAGTAATTGATTTTAGTAAATGAACAACTGAATACACTTTCAACTATATGAACTAATAAGCAAATATGAAATTACTAAATTATTGTAATTTATCATTTAATCTTGTTTTCAATGTTAATAAAAATTTTAATTTTAAACAAGAAAACAAAAAGGGAATACATCTCAAATAATACTCAAAGCAAAAAATTCAGAGATTCAAGATTTAATACATTTATTTGCTAATCATAATTTGCACATATCATTAGGCTTTTTTTTTTCTAATTTTTTTCCAATTTCAGACATACAGAAGAATACAAAATTAATCCAATAACCATTTCTCATAAAAAAAAATAATAAAGCCCTCTGTTAAGTATATAATTAAACTCATTTATAATATAGACATTTTGTTATTTTTTAAAATAAAGTTAAAACTTTTGTATAAATTTTTTATAATTGTGAAATATTTTGCTGAAATCAGTCTTTTTAGCTTAATAGTGAAATTCAAAATTTTAAAGAAACCGAAATGAACTGTTTTCTTCATAAAGTTTTTAATTAATATAAAACTGAATTTCACATTGTACTAGATAGTTAACATTAATAATCAAATTTTTAATATCATATTTTTCCAATTAAAAGGAATCTAAAAAATGAGTTTAAATGTATTTAAAATAAAAGAAGATTTTAAAATCTTAAGCAACTAAAGTAAAATATATTTTAAAATATGGATTTACTTACCCTGTTAATCGACTTGCAAAATCACCCGTTTGATTTGTATCAAACCAACTAATATCTTGCTTTAAGACAGATCGCATAAACATGCATCTAATTTTGAAAGCTTGATTTGCAGCGGCCATGCTGAAGAAACTTACAGAGATATAGTTGAAAATGAACACAAGCAGACCAATTATGCATATGTACATGCAGAGTTGTGCAACGTTACTTAAGAACACTTCAGTGGAAAAGCTGAAAAATTTTGCTGTATTTTAAAAAATGATAACATCTAAATTTATAAATAACTATTATTTTGAATTACTAAGAATATATCAACAACATGTACAAAATATCTTATAACATTTTCAATGAATTATAAGGTTTTACATAATTATTATGTTAATGAATTTTGTGATGTAATTTAGGTCCATAAAATATATACAATCAAATATAAGATTCTTTTTTATAAAATAA
>JAPDSC010060171.1:0-15405 GCA_026290005.1 Latrodectus geometricus
GTGTGTGTGTGTGTGTGTGTGTGTGTGTGTGTGTGTGTGTGTGTGTGTGTGTGTGTGTGTGTGTGTGTGTGTGTGTGTGTGTGTGTGTGTGTGTGTGTGTGTGTGTGTGTGTGTGTGTGTGTGTGTGTGTGTGTGTGTGTGTGTGTGTGTGTGTGTGTAAATTATCAATTGTTTCTAAGCTAAACACTTAAACATTCAATTTATTTTATGAGTTAGAATGATTTAACATTCTTGTTCACAGTAAAAAAGAGATTAAATATCTTCCCAGTAATACCGGTGCTGTTTTAGTTACCACAAAGTATAAATAATATCATTTGTAAACATTCCCTAAAATTCTGCTGTTAATTATCCTATAATTTCTGATTTGTAAATGAAATATATGTATGTGGAACACTTTTTCCAGAATTTTTCGTACTTTGGTTTAGAATCTTGAAGACCAACTGAACTTTGAAAACATATATGCAAACTGAATCTGTAAGATTGAGTATTAACTTTAACACACAAAAATAAGCAAAACTAAAAATGAAAAAGGTCTTTGTTTGAAAAATATTGTTTTTGATGAATAATTTTAAACAAAATAAATGTTCTTAAAATTACATTTAATTTTTAAATTAAAATAATTTTCTTATGATGGAAAAATTTTTTTCAATAAAATAGTTTATATTTCTCACATTTTCGTCTTTAGAAATTTTAAGATTTCATGTTGGTTGCGTTTTAAAAATTTAAAAATGCATTAAATAAAAAAATTTACTATTTATTTAGTTAATTATATAAATGCTAAATTTTTGGTAAAATTTAATAAATGAATGTTTTATTACATAGTTTTCTTTTTGTTTATTTTTTTGTTTAGAAGGGCTTAACAGCCCCTAGTTGTATTTCTAAGAAAACTATAAAATAAATTATCCAACAACCTCTACCTAAACTGGTAAAGCTCATCCCGAGCTTGGTACAGGGAGGTCTGCTGGCGTAAAACGTAAAACATGTTTAATGTTGAAGAGCAAATTAGTATTACTCACTGTATAGAAAGTTAAATTTAAAAGAAACTCCTGAGTATTTCTTTCATTATGTTCATATTAATTTATATTACGTGTATAATTTTTTACCGGGCATCTAGTAGTCCTGATTTTCAGTTCTACAGTTAACCTATGCTAAGAACTGTGTAATAACTTCAATAAGTTTTTCACTCGAAAATAGGTTATATTCTTTTAACATAGAAAAGTTATCACACAAAATCTTCGACATCTTTTCTTCATATGTTGCTATGAAAAAAAACTGCAAGTTATTAAACGAATTTTTTTATACTTCTATTTTCACTATCCATTTCAGTTGTGAAACACTCCAATGTAGATTGATTGTAAATATTTATATGTGTTTGATATATAAAGTTTTCCATATGTGTCTAAATTTAAAGAAGTATTTCTATAATAAATCGTATTTATTTTTCAAATTACTATCAGTATGCTGGTAAAAAAAAAATTTAATAAACTTTAGTTTGTTTCGCAAAATTATATGTGTTTCTACTAGAATGAATTTAATCAAATTAACTTGAGAAAAAATATTCATTGATTTTTTATCTCAAATTTATCAAAATCTATCAAGGTTAAAACCTTCATTGAACTAAAAACTTTTGTATTGTCTGCTTTAAAGAGTCTTTTATTATGTTTTGATAAGTTTATACAAATCTTAAGAAAATTGTCTCTTTATCTACTGAAAAGATCGATATCTTTTGTTCAAACATAATGAGCTTTTTGTTGACATATTTTCTAATTAAAACTCTTTTATAAACTTTAATTGGCATTTCTTTTAATTGCAAATTTTCTTTTCATCATTGAAAATAAAATATTTTAAGTAGGGAAATTGTTGGGCAAATGTTGGAAGTAATTTCCTGCAAATCTGTCGATTAATAATATAGTTGAAATATGAAAATAAAATCTGGGTTTAAATAATTGCTTTACAGATAAACATAGTGATGGAAAATTAAAGGTGTCAGAATACTTTAAAAATGGAAATTTATAATGAGAAAAAGAATTATTATTAATTTTTATTATCAGACAAATTTATTAAGAGTCATAAAATATAGAAAATATTAATAAAATCTACATTTGAAATTATTTTTATGATATATTTCAGTGAAGAAATTTGTTCTTCATCAATTAGTTAATCGCATTACAGGAGAATATAATTTATCAAATTATTCCTTAATTATGATACATTTAAAAATAAAAAATTAAAATTTCCTCCCTTTATTAGTTTTATTTTGTAACAAGAAGATATTTTTTCTAATTCTAGTTTTATGTTAATTAAGCAACACAGAGGTACTTAAAATTTGAAGTCATAAAGATTTCTCCATTTGTTTAATTAATTTATAACATATTGTAATGCATTTAAATTATAGATTCACTTATAATTTCTTTACAAATTGCAAGAATTTAATATCAAATATTAATCAAAATATTAGAATTTAACTATCAAAATATTAATAAAAGTATTAATTAAACCATTAAATTTATATTTGTTAAAAGAGATTTTGAAACATCATATATATGTATATACACTTCTGGCCATTAAAATTGCTACACCAGGAAGAAAAGCAGATAACAAAATGATATTTATTGGACAATATATTATACTAGAAATAACAAGTGGTTAAATTATCAAAAAATTTGGCTGGATAGATCCTGTGAAATCAGTACTCAGAACAACCACCTCTGGCAGTAATAACAGCAGTTATACGCCTGGGCATTGAGTCAAACAGAGATTAGATTGCATGTACAAGTACAGATGCCCATGCAGCTTCAACACGATTCCACTGTTCAACAACTAGTGACTGGCGTTTGGTGACGAGCCAGTCGCTCGGCAACCATTAACCAGACGTTTTCTATTGGTGAAAGATCTGTAGAACGTGCTGGAGGGCAACAGCCGAGCATGTTCCGTATCAAGGAAGGTCCGTACAATACCGGCAACATCCGGTCGGGCATTATACTGCTGAAACGTAGGATTTGGCAGGGCTCGAATAAAGGGTAGAGCCACGGGTCGTAACACACCAGAAATGTAACGTGCACTGTTCAAAGCACCGTCAATGCGAACTAGAGGTGACCGAGACGTGTATCCAATGGCCCCCCATACCCTCACGCCAGGTGATGGGCCAGTATGACGATGACGTATGCACGCTGCCAGTGTGCGTTCACCACGATGCCGCAAAACACGGATGCGACCATCATGGTGCTGCATGAATGCGACCATCATGATGTAAGCATTTCTCCTTCTTACACGAGGCATCACAACAACTTTTCACCAGGCAACAACGTTCAAATGCAATTTGTGTATGAGGAACCGGCTGAACAATTTCCTCATTCAAACACAATGAAAGTGTCTCTACTGGCGCCTGCTTTGTCTGAATGCGCTGAAAAGCTAATCATTTGCATATCACAACACCTTCTTCCTTTCGTATAAATTTCACGTCTGTAGCATGTCGCCTTCTTGGTGTAGCAATTTTAATGGCCAGTAGTGTATATATGTAATTATACAAATATCGAGAGAAATTGAGATTTAAAATCACAGTATTACTAAGCACAATTACATTCTTAAAAACATAAATTGCTTATTTTATTTTATTTTTATTAATTAATATTGTCTATACCATTAAAAATAGTTAAATATGACAAGAAATCTTCAGAAATATTGTTAATGGTACTTTAAAATACTAGTAGGTCTCTTAAACATGTATGCCAAACTTACGCTTTATTCCTTTCTAAGCAAATAATACATTTTATTCTTACTTCATTCAATGCTCTTAAGACTCTATTTAATCAAATAATGAATCTTAAAGTTGTAATTTTTAGAAACATTAATTCTGAAATTAAAGATGCATCAAAATTTTATCCTAAGAAATTTGAAATTTGTAAATGTAATTATTAGTCAATAAATAATTTTAAATTGTAACTTGCTTACAGTGAGTTTACGCTTTATGCATTTTACTAATTTTGTGCCTTTCTTAAAATATTATCTCTATAGAGGTTTTCAAAACATAAATAGTAATGTTTAAATTTTGTATTGCTCTGTATTTAAAACGTCTAAAGTAATTATTCCAAAAAAAAACGATATAAAAACAGAATATCATTTAATTACAATAATTTTAACTGTAACTATCCAATAAAATATCTGTATTATCATTGAATAAGTTTGTACATAAAAATTTTATAAGTAACTATGCATTAAGAGGTTAAAATTTTAATATACATGAATATAGTTATAAGTGCCCAATCATGCGATAGAATTATTTAACATTTAGTGAGTTCAACACGCAATTGTTTCATTTTCATTTATATTTTTTAAAAAAATATTTTCGTAATACTTATTTTATATCTTAAAATAAACTTTTTAAGATTTATATTTTTCTATTTAGATATTAAATTTGAAAGTCTCAGTTCAAATGCAAAAATGGTACATTTATTTATATTCAATTATTAAGTTCAAATATTAAAGTGATAAATGTATGCAATAACATACAATTAATTCTTCATATTTCAATTATTACAATTAATTCATGTCTCTTTTATTTTCACATGATTACGATGTATGACACTTGACAGACAAGAAATGTAACATAAATGTGGTGGAAAAACATAGTAATAACTTTAAACGTATGATGTTTAAGATTGAAAAATGTATTTTGATTATCATAAAAATAAAAAGCTTAATATATTGAATTCGTATGACAGCTTTCTTAAACATATATGGAATAATTTCGTCAAGTTTAAATTTAACTAGAAGATAGGTTATTTTACATAAACATTACATCATTAACGCAAAGTAAGGAAACGCTTAACAGTCAAGAAGACATAGTGATGCATTCTTCACAATCAATATGTTTTGCCTTAAGGTTCGTTAGTAAAGGGTTATACAAATATATATGTGAACACGTGATATATACAATGAACACGGTGACGCTTTCTCAATTCTCAAAGTAATAAAACCTTGAAATTTTCATTACAACCCCTTCAATAAACATCCAAAATACGGAAAACAGCATTCACTTGATGTAATTTTAACACTAGCAAATAATCAAATCTAGAACCTTTCATTCCTTACAAATTCATGTTGAAGACTCTCACTGCATGATGAACCCAAAATAACTAAGTGTTTAATTCGAAATGTGTGTTTCTACATATCTTTCTAAGGTTACCTTAAATTGAATTGAAGAACTTTTTATCTGCAATCATGTGATGTAAGTTTTACCCCCTTCCAATATCTTTAAGAAATATTAAAAAAAATATTTTTAAATATACATAAGGAACTAAATCTTTTCTCAAGAATTTGAATGTATGTAAATATCTAATGTCAATTGATATTAAGTTTTGACGTATTTTCTGATGAAACTTCTTTATTTCAAATCATTGCCTAAAATCTCAAAAATCTTTAGTTTATAACAATATCATCATACAGTACGTCTGCAGAATTATCTAAATTATTTAATAAAAATCATATTTTCTAATAATTTATACTTGAAATTTTTACAACTGAAATTACACTATAAAAACTTTATGCTTATGAATACTAATTAAGAGTTTAACAACAAACTATGAAAAAATATTTGTCTAGAATATATCATTTTTGATATTTTTGTTAAATATGAATTTTTACCAATAATTTTCCTAAATAAAATTTTATCTGTATTTTAATTCTCTACAATAGAAGTTAAATCATTTTTAGCGTTAATGGAAATAGGTATGGAATGCCAATGAACATTCTAAAAAATTTAAAAACTCTTCTCAAGCGCACCTAAGAAAACTGTTCGAAATTTTTTTCAAATGTTAATTAAGGATATCTTTTGATTTTAAAATGAACATTTATTTTCAAATTGTATGCATTCACTTATTATTTATATATTATTATTTAATATTTCTACCATTATATTACCAATTATTTTACCATTTAAATTCGATTACACAGAATTTTGGAAATCTTCATAAGTGGTTTCTGAGTTTAATTAAGTTTAATGCAGTAAGATAAATATTTATCACAAAATCATTCGCATTTAATATTTCAAAATAAAAACAAGTGAGTATAATGCATAAATTAAAATCTATTTGTTTTACTTGTTTGTTTATTTTCAACTTAGGACACAGAAAAATGAAGCTTTGGCCACTAAATATTTTTTTTATCAATGAATAAGCATTTGTTTAATTTTTGACATTTAATTTGATCTCAATATATAAGTATCAAAATATAAATTAGTTAAGGATGTTAAATATAATTTTTAATAGCAAAAAACTTTAAAAATTCAATACATATTTATGCCAAAATATAAATATTACATAACTATTCGTTGATTTTTTTAAAGTTATTTGCTATTATGTTATACCAGAAAAATAATATTTTTTTATTAATTGAATTTTTTTTATCAATGGTGAAATATTTTTATAACATTAAGGAAATGATTCTTGACTTTTAACTTCGTAATTCTTTCGTAAGTAGTTTTATTACCTTAACACCATTGTTTCTGGTAGAATTTCGTAGTGTACTTTATATGCATTTTATTTGATATACCAAGAAAAGTATTTTCTTGACATATTTTCAGAGTAATTATACTTTCTTGGCTTTAATTCAAACATGTAGGCCGTTTTACTTATGATTTAAATGTAAACATAACACACAATTTCTAGCTTTGTTTCCTTATTTTAACATAAAACTTCATCTTCATGCAGTTATAAATGATGCATATTTTCAGAAACATAAAGAAATGTAAACCAGAACAGTTTGTTACCAGCAGAAGGAAACACGCTAGTCTCTTACACCTTAAGTATTTTCCTACAAAGACTTTTCTATATCATATGTTGTTATATGAAAAACAAACATTTCATCTCGGAAAGTTGAATATTTTTTTTTAATTCTGAACTCTTTCTTTATGATATCCTAAGCAATTTTATATTATGTTTGTAAAGTTTCCAGGTGTGAAATAACATTTTTGCTTAACTTTTTTATCATGTTTTTATAAAAATTATGTTTTTGAGACATTATGTATTCCATATTTTCTCATTAAATATTTTGAATTAAAAGTTTTTGTCTTCCAATGATTGTAGCTTTTTAAGCTATAATTGTTATCTTCATTGAAATATTAATAATTATTTAATTAATTGTCCATACACCTAAGCACAATAAAATGAAAGATAAAATTTAATTTAAACTTTACTGATAAATAAATTAATAAAATGTTTATATAATATATTAATCGTATTATTATGTTATTTCAATTTAATAAAATGAAAGATAATTAAAAGAAGTTTAGATCATTAACTATTACTAAAGTGTGCATGGGAAATAAATATATCTAGTTTTAATTGTACGAAACAATTCATTTATAGGAAATCAGAAGATTTGTAAACTATATTGATTAAAATATTATATTATTAATGCTTGTCTTAAGGCTTGTCTTTAGCTTTGCAATACAATCTTGATAATGTTGTAAAATAAAAAGAAATATACAATAATTCATATTTCAGAAATAACCAAAAATAAAGAATGAATCATTGTTATTTATGACTTTTTCCAAAAATGTCACTCTTTCTCTCCTTTTTTGCAAACTATTATCATAAAATACCTTCACTTATTCAAAATATAAAATACGGCTGAAGACGTATCTATTCTTACAAGAAAATACGTAGATCTGGAAGACTGCGTAAAATGTATACTTTTTTGAGATATTTTTTTCTCAAAACTCGAAAATTGCAAACTTTTTATGATTTTTATTCACGATTTTCATAAAATTAAGCATAAAAAATTTAGTTTAATGGCAATAGTATTTTGAGGCAATGAATAATAAATAATTAATTAGAGTTCATATATACATATATAACCAACAAGTTAAGTAAATAATATCCAATTACTCACTTTAATTAAAGTATCAAATGTTGTTTCATTGATATTAATGCTGCAGTTAAAACATAATATGAATGAGTATAATAAAACAAGAAAAATAGGAATATTTCATTTCAAATTAGTTAGCAGGCAGTTTTTTAAATTAATGTGGTCTCCTTGCAATTATATTTAGCAGTGTTATTAATTAAAGTTATAGCATTATTAAATTACACTAACTCTTATAAATTTTTAATAGCTGATTTATTAATACAATATTTCTTCTTAAGAAACAAAATTGTATCAACAAATCAGCTATTAAATACATTTAATTAATAAATAATAATAATATAATTAATAAATAATAATTAATAAATTATATAATTAATAAATAAAAATATATATTAAATATGTTTATTACAGAAATATGTTACACTTATTTCTGTAATTTCTACTATTATTTACACTTATCTAAAAATTATACGCTTCAGCTTCTAAGTTTATTAAAGATGAGTTCTGGTTACTTATCCTGTAGGAAAATATACAGATAGCTCTCCAAATTTTCATTTTGCTGATTATAGGAATCCTAGACAGTGAACTAGGCTTTTAAAAAACGAACTCCATATAATCCTTAGAAAAATCACATGATTAAATTTATTTATTGTTTTAAATAAAAATCAATAAAATCATAGATTTAATTTACTATATATGATCCTTTATTTTATGCCTTTAAAATATAATGTTTAATATTTCTGTTACATCATTTGTCACATGTTAATAAATAAAGTGAATATTTTTTAAGAATTAAAACCTATTTCCAAATTAATAAAAGGAGTTATAGTGCTCACGCTCCATGTGTAGAATGAAAGATAACTATGCAAAAATTTATACCAAAGTAAAAAATTTAACAGAGCAACTCATTAACGAAACATTTTATCTCATTGTCTGATTTCATGTAAAATCCTACTATCAAATTTAACTCAGTAATTAAATTCACACAGATATAATAAAATAAATTCATGATTTGAGAGGAGTTCCTCCATCTAAATATCTTTATATTATTGATTTTTAAAAATAAACTTAGCTTCCAAAGCAAACCTTCCATGTCAGACCCAGACTTTAATATAAAATGGAAATATTTTTTCATGAATTTCTGCCCTTTATTTAAACTGCTAAAGAACCTAAGACTTGAAAATAACTTTTATAAGTGGAAATAATTTATTTTTTACTAGGCTAGGTTGCTTTACTCCTGCAACACTTAAAAAGTTTCGGGCACTGATAGATTTCCGAGTAAAAAATATGGAGGGCTTTAATTCAAAATATAGCTTAAATGAAAGAAAATTGAAGGTGACTTGACTTTCAAAACAGATTTCAGGTAATAGTTACAAAAAAAATGCTTATTTGTTAAATTACGGTGAACTGTCATAAAGGATTTATTTGGTGATATATAAAACAAAACCGTTTTTTAAAATACTTTGTATGAAAAATCAGTAAAATGATAAATATAAAATTTGATCAAAGACTTATTTTTTCAGTCAGTAATTACAACTGCAGAATATGTTCACTCTGGTAGTGTGCCTGGTTAGAGTATCCAACCCGAAAATAATAAAAATTGCTTTATTGAAAATGAACTAGCTAAAGTAGTTTGATGAAATTAAAGAAAATGTTACTTTTTAATTATTCGAACAGTTAATTCCATGGTATGCATATTTAATATAAAATTTATTTGTTGAGAAAAACAGTTATTTTCTCTAAAATTATTCATGGTAAGCATAGAAAGTAGACACACTTTTTTTAAAATTTGCAATTCTCAATTTCTAAAATTAATAAAGTGAGAGATATGGCATAGTGGACCGATTCTAAAATAAAAAAAATATCTGTTGCTAAAAATTATGTTTGCTAGATTATGAAGTACATACCAAATAACATGCAAAAATGATAGTATTTGTATTTAATTAAATGAAATATATAGTTAAGAGCAAATCATCGGCTTAATTGGTTGTGATTAACTCTCTCTCTCTTTCTCTCTCTCACTCTGTCTCTCTCTCACTCTGTCTCTCTCTCTGTCTTTTCTCTTCAGGATCCATATCATTGTTTTGAAATTTTGTAAAACTCAATGCATGTAATTTTATAAATGACCAATTTATATTATCATTGGGATACTATACCGAATAACTTTATCATGACATTTTTTTTGAAGAAAAGCACTTCTACTAAGTACTTTAGTTTTCCCTACTAATACGCCAAGGAGACTTTATACATCCATGACAAATATTAAAACTAGATTTCTAACTAGGCAATTTTTTTGTATTTTAAAGCAGGTATGGAATTTTTTATAAATAAAATAAATATAAAATTTCTTTTAGAATATTACGTTTGAGAATTTTTATTTACAAAGGGTACTAAAATATAAATAGGCAATTTATGAACCCCTTGTAATTAATAAACTACGCATTTTATAATTAAATCCATCTTAAAGTAAAAAGAAAGTGTATAAAATGTGTTTGTCTTCAATGTGAACAGGTTTCTCTCAATACGCTTCAACAAATTATGTACCGCAACTTATGAAAAAATTAAGATTAGGCAATTTATAAAATTTGTAAGTTTATAGGGACAAAATATGCTTTTATGAATATTCTCACATTAGAAATGATGATATATCATGATGGGGATTAATCTTACAAAATAAACAATGTGGCTCGTATCTGTAAGATATGTGTGTTTGTGAGAGTTTATTCTTATAAAATATAAAAGGAATTTAATACTTGGAAAAGGATATACAACACTTTATTTGTTTCTTCCTCTTTTAGTTTTTATCTTTATGAGTATTTATTCATTTTTAAAACCCTCACACATGCTTACGAAAGAACATCATTTTGCGAATGTTAAGTGCAATTCAATTAATTAAGTTCTTTGTTGATTTTCTCATGACGTAGAAAAATATGCTATCCCTGAGTTGTTCAATTCACGTGCAAATTTCTTAAGTTTTTCCTTTGACAAAACTGAAATTTATATCGTATTAGATGATGTGTAAAATAATCATGTATAAAAATTTGGAATTATTAGATTTTTATTGTAATTTTTCTTATAATAACGTTTTTAAAATGACTAAATGACTAAACATTTTGTGATTTTTTTCCCAATTTTTAAAGAACAATAAATATGAGTTCGTCTTTTAAATTTAGTTTCCTGCTTATAAATAACAAGATTATAGGCCTTAAGATTATAGTTATGGATTTAATATTAATAAAAATTACAAAATTCAAGCTTATTAATAATGGTTATGTCACATTAATATACGTCAAGTGTGATCCTGAATGTCATAAACATGAAACACTTTTAAACTTCAATTAAATTCTTGATGTTAAAAACACTTTTATTATGCATCAAGATAAAATTGAAATGCATTTTAGCATTAAAAATCTACTTTTAAGTATATTTAGAGCCATAAAGCTAATAAAATTAAAGTTAAAATATACAGGGTGTAAGCATTTTTTGTGCATTTATATAGATTCATATATTTACAAGCAATATATTATCCTCAGTTACTTAGTGATCTTATAATCTGTGAATTAGAATGTCTAGTTTCATAATATCAAAAATTTACTGTGGGTAATTTGCCTTCGAATTTCATATGAATCTGATACTTTCAATTTATTCTTGGCATCTTTTACTTAAAGCTCAATTGTTTAAAATATAAAGCATTTTAATAAAATAATTTTCATATAATAACTCCTTGGATAATTTAAAGAACTTAAGAAATAATTCTTCTCTTCATATTTTATCATGCAAATATTATTTTAAGCAGATATATGAAAAACGTTATCGATGTAGTCAGCTAATCACTGAATATTTCTATAAGTTCCTTGTAGGAACATTTTTAACATGTTCTTTGAACATTCTTGGCATTTATGTATTTCTGAACAGTTCCTTTTTAAACTACATAAATAGTATTCCATCATGCTCACGTGCAATCTTCCTTGACAACGATAATGCATTGCTTTAATATCCAAGTAAAAAAATCTTTAACCTTTTCTTCTCTCATGCTCCTACATATTCAGGGAATTGATTGAAATTATTGTATATAGAAAACGTTATTATTCATGTTACAAATTTTGTATATAATCTGCATTACAATATACATATATAATAAGATTAGGATGGTTAATAAAACCGTATATTTAGTAAAAATTTAGTAATTTTACTTAATTGATAGATAGCATATAATACAGAAAGAAAACAACTAAGTGTATGTATTAATGATTTAATTTTTGTATTTAATTATTTTATATTTATCTTATAATTTTAAATGGTTTAAAGGTAAGAAATTGAATAAAAAAATTTTAATGTTAATATTTATATGTAAACGCTTCACGTTTTTCCTATATTTGTATTTATGTACTGTTTATTTATCTTCAGCTCTATATGGCTTGTCTTTATATATTTTGTTGTTTTTTTATAATTTGGTTTGGCTTTAGGGTGTAATGATTTAGTATTGACTGTTTAATTTGCACATTATAGGAAAAAACCCACTTGGTACCAATTTAGTCAACATATCTGATGACGTTCACTATTTTGGTACTTCATTCCATATTTCGATTTGTTCTATTTTTTAAACTGAATTTTGATTTTTGATATTTTTCTTTCAATATTTGTTAGTAAATGCACACACACATACACACAAACATGTGTATGTGTGTGACCGCACGCACCCGAATATGTTAAAAGAATATCTTTTGTTGTCTATTCTCCATACTTAGAACTTTCGAGTCAAAATTGTTTCATTTTTAAATAAAGGAGAAAAAATTAATGTTTTTAAATCGATCATTCAACAAAAATAATTTTTTTCTTATTTCTGTTATTTTTATGAGTATTTGATAAGATTTCGGTTTTCTGAAGATACTTTTTTATTGTCTTAACTTTTGCCAAGTGAATACTTAATTAGTCAGAAAAATTAAACTTTCTTATTTCCATTTTATTTCTTCTAAAGATATTTGGACATTAGGATATTTGCATACTATCATCAGATATTTGCTTTTAATTTAATAAAAATACCTTCAAAAGAACTTTTTTGATTAAAGATTGATTTAAGATATAATTAAATAATATAAAGTAAAATACATTCAGGATAATATCTAGAATATTTCATAACTTTTTCTCTTATTTAGATTATTCGCTTTTGTCATCAACACTTTTTTTTTTACAATAATCGTCTTAATTTTTTGGTTCTTACTTCTTTTCAATTCTTTTCATTTAGGTGTCTAATTAATTTTCATTTGAGTTATTAATATTTGATCATTTTTTAAAACTTTTTGTTTCTAATGGGTCTTATTTTCCTTCATTTATTTAATTTTTATTATTCTGATGCTAAATTGAAATTTAATTTTTTTGTGGATTATTTTATCCTTTATTACTCTTGTTTTAAGGAAAATTCCTGCATTTGTCTGTGAAAGCATTGTCAATATTAAGTATGTATATTAAGGTCAAATCATTTATAAATAATGTATTAAAATCCATTACATTAATTTAAATTTTCAAAATATGTTTATTCAAATATAATACAAGATAAACGAATGCATAAACTATTGAAATACATTATATATCCCTCAATAAACATCTTGAAGCTCCATTTTCATTAAAATATTTCTTTTTCTGCTTGTTAAAAATACTTTACCTTTGATCATCTTTAACATTTGGGCTTGGAAGCCATAAAAAAAGTTACTTAAAAAAAGAATGTAGAAACTTCGTCAAATATTTGTAAAATTTTAATATAACCTAAATATGACTGTTTATTATATTAACAACATCAAGTAGTAAAAAATGGGAATCATTAACAGCCTTAAGTTTATCAACAATTTCTGCTACTGCCAATTATGCAACAATTTACTTTTCACTTTAATCTGTCAATAATAATAGGGGAAGTGACTATATTAATATAGATAAAGATTCAAGATTACATGCAGAATATGTCAGATCCAGAGATGCTTATAGAATATCCATAGTCCTTCCAGCTTTGTGAGAGCGAATGAAATTTTTTTGATATCTCGCTGATCAGATCTTCTATAATGCTTTGTTTAAGGATATGGTTCACTCTGAAATATACACTACTGGCCACTAAAATTGCTACACCAGGAAGAAATGCAGATAACAAAATGATATTTATTGGACAAATATATTATACTAGAAATAACAAGTGATTAAATTTTCAAAAATTTTGGCTGGATAGATCCTGAGAAATCAATACCCAGAACAACCACCTCTGGCAGTAATAACAGCAGTTATACGCCTGGGCATTGAGTCAAACAGAGATTAGATTGCATGTACAAGTACAGATGCCCATGCAGCTTCAACACGATTCCACAGTTCAACAACTAGTGACTGGCGTTTGGTGACGAGCCAGTCGCTCGGCAACCATTGACCAGACGTTTTCTATTGGTGAAAGATCTGGAGAACGTGCTGGCCAGGGCAACAGCCGAACATGTTCCGTATCAAGGAAGGTCGGTACAATACCGGCAACATTCGGTCGGGCATTATCCTGCTGAAACGTAGGGTTTTGCAGGGCTCGAATAAAGGGTAGAGCCACGGGTCGTACCACACCAGAAATGTATCGTGCACTGTTCAAAGCACCGTAAATGCGAACAAGAGGTGACCGAGATGTGTATCCAATAGCACCCCATACCATCACGCCAGGTGATGGGCCAGTATGACGATGACGAATGCACGCTGCCAGTTTGCGTTCACCACGATGCCGCCAAACACGGATGCGACCATTATCAAAGTCAGAAACGTGCTAGTACGCATTTCTCCTTCTTACACGAGGCATCACAACAACTTTACACCAGGCAACAACGTTCAAATGCAATTTGTGTATGAGGAACCGACTGAACAATTTCCTCATTTAAACGCAATGTAGGTGTCGCTACTTGCGCCTGCTTTGTCTGAATTCGCTGAAAAACTAATCATTTGCATATCACAGCACTTTCTTCCTTTCGTATAAATTTCACATCTGTAGCATGTCGCCTTCTTGGTGTAGCAATTTTAATGGCCAGTAGTGTATTTCTTTATGGTGTTTACAATCATCTACTCTTCCGTTTTCCTAAATCATCATAATAAATTCAGTAATTTACTAAACTTTTATTTGAAGTAAAATCCACATTCAGTACATTTATTAAAATATGGATTTTACTTTGAGTTTTTACACTTGTTGTTTTTGCTGCTAGCTCAACTTGCCTTAACATCGTTAAATGTTAAGTGTGTATCTTTATTAATTATATTTTGAACTATTGTTATCATACTGAAAAGAATTCCAAATAATCTCAGCTCGTATTATGAAAAACTTTTCAAGGGATTAATTTTATTATTTTTACTTTAATATGAATTTTTGGCCCCTTATATGTGTATGCAAGCATTTAATGGTAAAAAAAGTTTGAAACCATAAGCTATTTAATTATTATAAAAAGAACACAAACACACAGGAAATATTAGGAAACTAATAAAAACTAATTAATTTATATAATTATATTTCCTGGAAGTTATTTAGAGAATCTTAAG
>JAPDSC010060176.1:0-12813 GCA_026290005.1 Latrodectus geometricus
CTCTGATTGCCCCAATAAAAACTGCTTAGATAACTTTTTGTAAAAAAAAGGGTTTATTGGTATTATTATGCATATAAATGTAAGATGACAATAAATTTATAAGCACATCATTAAAGAAAAACAACACCAAGATTATTAGAAATAATTATTTCCCATGATTCCTTTTTTTTCCAACATGGCCGCACGGCTTAAGGTAAGTTGCATACGACCATACTATTTAGAAAAAATCAATCAATGGTTAATCAAACTCACGATTTATTGATCAAATTACCAAAGCATCAATCATTCAATCAGAAGCTTTGTCAATGCATTAACAAAAAGATATATTTTCTACAGATAATAAAAATACGAGACACAAAATCTTCAAAAAAAAAATAAATAAATAAATAAATAAATAAATAAATAAAAGAAAATAATTCAATTTAAAATATTTCTTAATATGCATTAAATTCTAAAGATATATGAGAGACTAAATATAAAATTTGACGTTCTATTCAAAATATTTAAAATAATAAATGTTTACTATACTTTATTGAAGTAATTGATTATTTATTTTTATTAATACGAAAAAAAAACTCTTTGTTGGATATTAAAATTTTGAATATATAACTTATGCCAAAATATCATCGTGTATTCCATTTAACCAGTCAGAAATTTATACAAAAATGATAAAAGTTAATATTTTCAAAGATACTGGTATTTTTTCATAAGATGGTGATGTATTTTTAATAGAAAAAATTTTCTATTCAAACTTTTCAATATCAAAATTTTCATATTTACCTTTTTATTTCATATTATGTTTTTATAAAAGCTTAAAGAGAATTTTTTCTAGGAATTCTCATTTTATTAAATGAAATTGGTAATAAAATAGAACTTTTCAAAATATAACCTAGTTAATATTCAAAGGGAGTCCTTATTCTTTTTAAATAAAATAGTTGGAATTATTATATTCCCATCATTTAATAGCAATTGCTCTATTTATCAAGAAATAATGCAACTTTTAAAATTAAATAATCTATTTTGGCGAAAAAGACATTCTGAAAATTACAGTTGTTAAACCGTTACTAATTGCATAAGTTACTACAATACCAAATTTCTCGAAACATCTTATAATTTAGGTATTCTCATCATATTTGGAAATTTAAAAAAAAAGTTATGCTCTCTAAATATATGAAATTCTGCTTGCAAACATGAAAAGTTAAATTTCTTTCTTAACATAAACTTCTCCTAAAATATTCATTATCAATTGAATAGATTTATAACCTATAATTCAAAGTTTTTTTTTAAAAAAATTCCTGCTATTTAACAAATATATTTTAATCAAAAGTTTCATTTTCAAGAGTCTATAACGGCTCACCCCCGTGATGTGTCCCCACTGAAAACGAATCGTTCGAAATTGGCGGACCTGGTGGGGTCGCAAACGACGCTAACTTTCCAATTCCAAATAGAGTCATTAGTTTGAAGTACCAAAAAGCAACTCCCCCTTGAAACATCAATTACCAAGGTAAGGGAGTGCTCTGCTGACAGAAGATCACCAGGGACCGGCGTGCTCAACAGTCCTCCTCCCCTACAGTTTAGGCATACTTGTCATGCCCTACTGGATATCCCTAGCTGACGATGCTCAAATAGAAATTGGGGAGTCAATTTTTTTTTTTTTTGGGCTTTTCGTTCTCCCTCCCTCATATTCTTGCCAACGTCCTGCTTTTGACAGATGGTCTTTGTAAAGAATGTCCAACCTACCATTTCTCTCCCTTCTTCTGAGCCGAGCATCATCCAACCCTAAATAAAGACACCTCGGTCTCTGTGGACTTTCGATTTTTTTTTATATTTGAACTATGGTTCAGATTTTTGGGTGGTTCTTACAAATATCATTTAGGTGAACCGAATGATCTATTTGAGAAGTCTTTTAGGCATTAATACATTTATGATGGTAGAACCATAAATATATTGAGTTCTCTGACATGGATAAAAAATTTTCCAACTTTGCTTAACACGAAAGTAAACTAAATCTTGCATTTTCCATATTCTATATTTTAAAATATTCTTATTTTTTATTGAAAAAGTATTATTATAAAATGAGACTTACCTTTAATAAAAAAAACTATTGATCAAATGAAATTTAAAATGCTCAAAAGGATTTTACAGTTAAAATAATACACATAAATGTGAAAAGAATACTGATTAAGGTATAAATGTCTAGGAATATAAATTTAGGGAAGCAAGAATTTCTTTAGCTCTCAGTATTTCAATACATAAACATTTATTCAAATTTAAAAAATTGTTGTTTTTAAAATTCAAAATTTATAATCGATCGTATATTTTAATTTGATTGTTTGTAAATGATATATTTTCATGTATTTTTTAACATATTAATAACAATTCAAACTTTGGTTTTAGTGTGCATCATGTGTATTTATATACGAAATTATGTTGAAAAATTACATTGCATTAACATAATTTAATTGAATTTAGTAAACTAAATTAAAATAAATTATGTTGCATTTGCTTAAATAAATTAAAATTAATGTGCAAATGAAATGAATTAAAAAAATTACTGTGAGAGAATTTATACTATTATTAGATATCTGTATTTGATACATTGATATCTAATAACATTTAATAAATAAATCTCTTAAAATTTTTGTGCTCCTATAAAAGTTGTAAAGATTGAATAAAAAATTTCACTTTTTATTTCTCAAAATTTCAAATACTTTTCCACATTTTATGATAAAATAAAAAGACGAAATATTTTTATTCATTCAACTTATTCAATGCTTTTTATATCATATTTTCACTAGCAAGAGAAATTATTTTCCGAAATGGAATACCATAAAATAATTTAAAATAAATTAGTATATAAATATTTTATTTTATATATAAGCTATATGAAATCACAAATGATGGAATTAATAGATATCGTGCAAGTTTATTTAATTAGCAATAATATTTCATAATTTCCTCTTCAAGATCCTTAATCCAGAATTCATAATTATTCCATTTATATTTCTCAAAATAAGAAAACTAGCATGAAATTAATGTTTCCCTCTAGCATTAATTCTATTTCTTAAGACAACAAAGGAAATGATTCTTTGCAATCGAAACGTAAGTTTTGTTAAATATCAGAAAAGAATTATATGGGAAGAAATATTTTACGTTTTCCTCTAGTAGGCAACTACTGAAGCGAAAAATTTGTTCCACGCTCCCTTTTTGAGATTCATTTGCTTCCTCTTCCTTGCTTCTTCCGACGAGCAACAAATCGCTTCGTGTAGAAACTGTAATTTATGATATTTTTTCTCCTGAAAGAATAAAAAAAGTTCGCTTTTAGATAAATGATACTTTCAAACTAAAGTCAAAATAAGAAAAACATGGGAAACTTTTGACGCACTTTCGACTCTCATATTCTTTTAAAGAACAGTTATTGCAGGAAAAAACGTTTTCGCAGACGACAGAAGCGTCTCTGCCAACAAAATTTCTATGCACCATAACTTCTGAAGAATTAAAAGACTTTCTCTTTCGCTGGTATTTGATAAATATGTCTGTAGGATTACAACTTGAATAACATTGTTCAAATTCATCTTCTCTTTTTTTTCATTTCTTTCGTTTTGAGCTTTCATGTAGCTTTAATTTGTGTATTCAATAATCTCGTCTGATTTTCTGTGAATTCAAAGTTTGGAATGTTCAAACAAAATTTGGAATGTAATTATTGTTCTTTGTTTTAGTTTATATTAATTTATTATTTGGGTTCTAGATTTAAAATCTGTTTATTTTCAAACTCTGCTTTCTTTTTTAATTTATTTCAGCTGCTTTGTTTTAACATAAAATTTTGCATATTAATAATTTAACTAAAAGAATATTTTTGAAGCTGATTAACATCATTTTATTTGTATTCTAAAAATTTCATACCTCTAACTTTATGCGTTCCCTATTGAAAAAGCTAATATTTCTTTTATATTTTTCCATAAATGTTAAATAAATATAAAATTAATTTATTTGAAGTTTGACATTAACTTAACTTGTTAAGGGCTGCTTATTAAAATTAATTTGAAACTCAAATTAAGTATAAATTCAAAATGCATTTCAAAAGTATTTAAAAATATAAAGGTATTAATTAAAGATATCGTAAAATAGTCAATAATTAAATCAGAAGAAATTTATAAGCTATTATCAATAAATTATCATAAAATTCTATCTTAATAAAAAAGTGCCATATTTATACCAGTTATTAAAAATATTATAAGTATCTTTTAAATTAAATACCGCATTTTTTCAATTAAAATATTGAATACTTTTGATTTGAACAATACAAAAAACTAAATCCAGAGAATCACTATTCAAAATTAAACCTTTTATTGATTCCAAACTTATAATCAAAAGTATATATATATATATATATATATATATATATATATATATATATATATATATATATATATATATACTATTGATAAATACTTGAATTAAAATACTAAAATGTTATTATATTGGTTATTATTGTACTTAAATTATATAAGTATGTTCTCTGTTTTTCATTAACTCTTTTAACGAAACACATTTTCCTATGCTCACTTACTTCGAAAGGCGAGTAGAATGTAGAATTTTATTTGTTGTTGTTTCAGATGACACTTGTCAACGCCAAGCCCGCCCGTCTGAGACTAGGTGAATGAAATCAGAGAGAGAGCGTCTTCCGTTTTTAAATAGAGCACTCTCATACGAAGGTGGAAGTACGATTTTTGCCTCATAGATGGCAGCACCATCTGAATCATTTAATTTAAAGAGAAACCAGACTGTAGCCTGCTCCAACCAGACATATTTTACATGCCCAAGTCACCATTAGTGAACACGACGGATCTTCGGCTAAGCCGGGATTCGAACTCACCACTTTTCGGTAACGAGAACGACGCCCTAACCAACCAGGCCACCGCGGCCAAACATACTATAGCTTGAACTCTTTTAGATTAAAGTACTTAAATCATTAAAAATAAAGTTTATAATTTCAAACTTTATTACATAAAAACAATCAATTTCAAATTTAAGAAGATACTCTAATCTTTGGCTTTGTTTTAGGGAAACACACACATTCTAAGATTCTGACTTTAACTTCATTGTTATTTTGGGAACTATTTAGGTTGCTTATCTGAGAAAATAATAAGGTTATTTCGGAACTTTTCTAAATTTAATTTTGGTGTCCCAATGTCTAAGGATTTTTACAAAATAAAATGGAGGAAGTAATAAAGGACAGTGAAATTAGTTTTTATATGCAAGAACAATAATTAATAATTATATGAATGAAGGAAAAATAAGTTCAGGAAAACAAATTAAGGAAAATTGGAAAAATGAAAAATAGAATAAATTCAGAATAAAACGAAGAAGTTCTTTAACAAAAAAAAAATAAATAAATAAATAAAATAAATAAATAAATAAAATCCGATGAAATTAAGGAATGAATTTAATATTAGTTCATACAATGATGAAAATGCATTTATAGTTCTAAGTCATGAGAAATCTATTGGTGATGTGTGAGTCATGAAAAATCTAATTAATGTTGCGCGTTTCATCACCATTTTTTGGTGATGAAACGCACATCATTAACAAAATTTGAGTTTATTTATCGTTAAAATTTTTTTCTTACCAATACCCAATCATTTAAAGAATTTCACCTTATCGCTCTTCGAAGATCTTTGCCAGAACAAGGATAAAAATTGATGGCAATTTATAACGTCTAGCAACCAGTAGATATGGAATCACCAATAAAAATGATATTTGGTTTAATAACTTATAAACAGGGAGCAAACAGAAAACACCCGAGACTTGACCTTTAGTCCTCATTCTAATTTGGTCCTTTTCTGAAATTTTTAGAATTTTTCACAACTTTTAATTTCCAGATTCTGTTTGTTATTTTCTTTAAATTTTACACAGTTCTTTTTTATAGAAATGTAAGCTTAAATTAAAACAGAAATGTGACATTAAAAATTCAATTGATTTTGAAATATGTTGAAAAACACAAGACATGTAACATTTAAATTTATATTCATAAATACACTTCAAAACGAGAAACAATATATCATTTATATATTGTCTGCAAATAACTTTATTTTTCACGTTACTAAAACTTTTTATATGCAAGTGTTTTAGAATCAAATTGGTATTTGAGGTTTTGTAGTAATTAAGAGGAATGCTTAGAATCTGATTGTTACTAAGACCGTCAGATTCTTGATTATCATTAGTTAGAACGTTTTGGAAGGTATTAGGTAGTGAAAATGTCCTGGTATCAATCCGGTTGCCGAATATATTGGTGTATTTTTAAATAATCGGAAAAAAATGACATAAGTTGTCATTACGTTTGTGTGATTCGGGATATTGATAGTCTAAGAATTGTATTAAAGTATCTTTTTAGTATCTGATTGATTGAGACTTGACCTGCTATTCCCAGAAGTATCTTTTTACATGGAGTACATTGTAACCACATCGTTTTATTTTACACATCGGATATTCGATTATGTCGAGAGGGGAACTCATTACCTTCGAGTAATAAGAAAGAAGCTCTTTCCAACCAGCCAACCAAGGTCTTTTTATCGTTTATATAATCACTACAACTGTGAGAGAATGGATTCAAAGAAACAGTGAAAAAAGAATTAAAGCAAATTATGAGAATAGTACAATGGATTCAGAAATTTTTGATTATAATATTTTTATATGTGCGTGTGAATGAAAATATATCTCTTAATTGTTATCAGTATTTATCCATGTTTTAATGTTTTGCATCTTTAGTTCAAAATTCCTTATTTTCAGAAGCTTTTATAATTTATTAACAAAAAGCCAAATATTATTTAACGGCTTTAGTTAGTGTTGTCGTTTCTGATGACACTAGGCAACGCCAAGCCCGCCCGTCCGAGACTAGGCAATGAAGTCAGAGAGAGAGAGAATGTCTTCCGTTTTTCAATAGAGCACCCTCATACGAAGGTGTAAGTATGACTTTTGGCTCATAGATGGCAGCACCATCTGAATCTTCCAATTTAGAGATTGAAACCAATGAAGACCCAAAGCTAGGCTCCAATTGCCTTTAGTGAACACGACGGATCTTCGGCTAAGCCGGGATTCGAACTCACCACCTTTCGGTAACGAGAACGACGCCCTAACCAACCAGGCCACCGTGGTCTCTTTACATAGTATTGCTTATTATATGCTATGATTGGATGTACTATAATACGTTGACTTGAAATTCGAAAATCCATTCAACAACTAAACTCTCTCTGAAAGAAAATTATTTAAAACAATTATGTATTCTCGTAATATATGCTTAGAAAAAAAAAAATGGAAAGTTTTTAGTTTTCTAACTTTCCAGATTCTTACCTTTATGGCTAAAATGCGACTTAGGTATTCATGAAAATATTTTTGCCCAAAGTATAATATGCAGAATTCATCTTACATAAAATATATACTATACAAGACTGAAAATGCACACTACATTGTTGTGTTCGGAATGAAAGCGTTTTTTATATGTAGCACAAAAAACCAGTTTACTTCTTTGAATTTATTTTAAAAATATTTTCTTAAAATGTTTTTAAAAGAATTTTATTTATGTTAACTGTTTTTCTTGACTGTTATCCTCCATTCTATTCGTAATTGAAAATACTTTTCACAATAAAGCATATCAGTCATCTAAATATTAAGAAATTTTATCCTCCACATAAATAATTGAAGGATAGCAGCATAATAGATTTAGAAAATATATAAAAAGAAAGTTCAGAATGATAAACTGCAAAAAGAGCATTATTTTGACAATTAGATAAAAAAAATTATCAAATGTAATCAACATTTTTGTATACAAGATTTTTCAATAATGTATGCCAAGACATTTTATAAAAATATATTTTTCAGAAGAGTCATCCTTGAAACATGTATCATCATGAACAGGAAACATGAAACATGTATCATCAATCTTTGAACAAAGTATCATCTTTGAAACATGCGTGTTACGAATGAAACACGCATGTTTCAAAGATGATACTTATCTATCCCTGTTTTACTCTATAGAGCTATACTTAAATAAAATATACTTCTTAAATTTACTATGAGAGTCAATGTCAATTGCAAAAAAATTTATCAAATACAGATCTGTGAATATAAACTTACTTTTTTTTTATTGAAGAAAACTGATAATAGAAATCAAACATATCCAAATACAAAAACTAAGCACCCCCAAAAACTATAGTATTTTTTCTTTACCTAGTTTAAAAGTTTAAACCCGGTGGTATCATGGTAACCTTTCGCGCTCTCAACGCACGTATCAGAGGTTCTATCCTCGGGCTGAAGAAGTTCATCCCTTCAGTGGGTCAATAAAACTGAGTACCAAGCATGCTTGGCAATTAAACACTGGAGGTCTCACATTAGGCTTACCGTAGCCTGGACATATGCTTCGCACTCCAGAGCCTTCAGTCAAGAAAACAGATATGGGCACTGTAGACTTTGGCGAGCTGTCATGCAAAGGAAATTAGTTTAATTTTTATCATTTAAAATTATAAATATGATTTTAAACAGATATGTCGATAAAGTGAGTGAAAGCCTTAATAAAAATGTTTAATATAAAATAACTAAAAAGATTATAATTATTTTAATTAAATTAAAAACGTGTTAGATATCGGAACAGTTTCATTAAATTGGCTTGCTTAGTTTTAAAATTAACAAAAACAAAAAAACTAGTGGGACAGAAGTATTTATTTCAAATAAAAACTATGTATGACATTTATTGACATAGTAATTACAAATGAATAAAGTTTTTTAAAGAAGTTTGAAACTCATAAATCAAAGAAAGAAAAAATAATATTTTCGATTTCAATGTTATTTAATTCTAAAATCTGAAGAGCCAGCGATTCAGACATTTTTTGTACTTTTGAAAACCCCGTAACATCCTTTATAGTCAATATAAAATAATACAGAAAGCTCATAACCATGATGAAAATCACATCTATGTTGATAATAGACATTTCAAATAATTTTTCAATAAAATGCTTTCTAAAAATCGTAAATTATCATTGCCTGAACACTCAATTACAAAATGCTTGTCAAATAAATTATCGAATTTAAATATATATATATATATATATATATATATATATATACTGGTGAAAAAAATGTACAGCCTTTTCCAGTTATGAGAAATTTACTATGTTTCGATATTTTAAATTAATTCAGTAAACCATTTAGTAAACGTTCTGAATTACTCATAAAAAAGATGACATTTAGTAAAACAGTGATATGAATTATAAAAATAGGAGGATTTACTAGTTAAAAACTTTATTCAAATCATTTTATATTTTATTTTTATTTTATTTTTATTAAAGATTTAAATGATTTAGGTATTGGATTGTGCGTAATACTAAACAGACATTTATTATTTTAACAGTAATAGAACTATTTATATAATTAGACTATCTTAAAAATACGGAACGCTCAAGATATTATTAAAAATATCCAAACATTGTGGTATTTTTTTCATACATGTTGTATAAATCAAAATTTGTTATTTTACACTTATTATATATTAGAAGAGATTCAATAAAATAATTTCATGTCACCATAATACACAGTCATAGATTATTATTCATAGACATTTATATTATATTCTTTCAACAATTAAATTCGAAAGTTATGTTTATTATCCATTGTTCCTTTTGTTTAATATCTTAAAATAAATAATATATCAAAAAGAGCATTTGTGATAGTATTTATTATCAATGTACCAAAATAATCATTTACTTACAATTTTTCTTCAATTTAAATATTTTAGAAAAAATCGTAATTTTTAAAATCAAATATAATTTTAAGGAATTAAATTTTATTATTTTTTTAGGAATTTTTCAACTTTTAATTTTCATATACTATGTATAGGTTCTTTTCTTTTAATTATAAGTATAGTGCTCATATCAAAAGTATTAAAATCCTATTTTAATAACGAGGTAAATACTTAAACATAATTTCAGCTACAGAAATCTAAGCCTAAATTAAAAAAGTAATTTAACATTAAATATTTATTTGACTTTGAAGTATGCTGAAAAAAACAAGACCTGTAACATTTTTAATTTATGTTTTGATAAGTACACTTGCGGGAAACAATATATCATTAATATAAAATCTGCAAATATTTGCATTTCTCGTATAATTATCACTAAAACGTTTTACATACGAGTGTTTTAATACCAAATTTGCATTAGATTGCTTAGTAATAATTAAGAGGGATGTTTATAAGCTGATTGTTATTAATACGTTACCATTCTTGATTGCCCATAAGTTAATACGTTCTGGCAGGTATTAGGCAGTGAAACTGTTCAGGTATCAGTCTGCTTGATGTATATATTAGTGTCTTATTAAATGATAGAAAATGACATTAGTTCTCAATACAATTGTGTGATTCTGAATTCCTAAGGTCTATGTTAAAATTTCTTTTTAGTACTTGGTTAATGAAAAATGTCTGGGAAATATATTTTATTTGGTTCTTGCATCTAATTCAAGGTTAACAGGCAATTAAATCTGATCTAATTTTGTTGTTATAAATAACTAATATTCTATCATTGAAAAGATGAAGAAAAATTAAAAGTTCTTAGGAATAATTAGTGTTAAAAACCGCCAGCTAATTTTTCTCATTTTTTAATTGAAGTTTAGTACTTAATTAATTTTTTCCATAAAATAATCATCAATGTTCCCAAAATTCTTCAAAATATAGTTAAAACTTATACACTCGTGATTTCTAAGTCTATAGATTAATTTGTCTCATATTTGAAAATAATTATATTAATACGGATTTTTAATTTGTTTGTGACGGAATTTTAAAAATTGATAGTCACTATTTCATTTAATTTCTACTTAAATATTATGTCTCAATAATAAGCATAAAAGTTTTATTATTAACAAAAAAGATTCACTGTAAATTAGATAAGTGTAAATTTAAATTTTATTATGGAAAAGAATTTTTCTCACAGGTGTTTTTGATTCACCTACTACATCAATCTGTGACAAAATTTTAACTATAATCATTGCTATTCTTCACTTGCAAAATTCTATAAGAAATTTTATACAATAAGACATTATTTTTATTGATACCTCTTCAAATATACTTTTACGAAAATCGCAGTCACCGGAAATTTATAACATATTTTAACAAAAAGAAATTCAGAATAATATATATTTATGATAAAATGTAAATAATCAACAAAACCCAAATCACGTAATTCATTTTGAGAAAAAATATGAAATATCTCGTTTAGTTCTGATAATACAAATTCAAAATAAAATTCATTCTGAAACTCGTCTTCGTTGTTATATAACGTGCTCAACTTCTCTTTTTCTCTCTCGACTGATAATCTTTCGAAGAAACAAATAGCAGTTTAATTAAAATATAATCAAAAGTGAAAATAATAAACAGACCAATAATTTTTCTGAAATATTTAATTTAATGATTACTTGAAATGTAAATTGTTTTGTTACTTTTTACATTGTTTTTAATCATAACGAAGATGTTATTTATTTTTAGAATTTATTTTGTTTTCAATTTTTTTTTAAGAATTTATTGATATTGTGATCTCACACTTGAAATTAAATGTTGAAAAAAAATTGTAACGGATAGTTAACAAATTTTTAACTGCTAAATATTTAAAAACAATTCCTCATTATATAAGATTTACTTCATTACACAGAATTTTAAATTAAATTTTAATAAATCCATGCGAAAATATATTCTAAAATCTATTTAGAATATTTCCTTTCTGTCTTCGTGAATTGCAAATTGATTGACTATTCCGAAATTTGAGCTTATTGTTAATTACATAGATCGAAATAGAGATATTAATTACATGGTTATTACTTAACATTTTAGTTACAATGCATGCATCAACTCAGAATTCAAGTTGGAATTTCTTTGACGTTAGTCCGCGAATTCACAAAACCTTTACATACAAAATAAGAAAATAGAAGGATAAACAAATAAAACTTTTAAGCTAAATTAACTATGTTTATATATTTTTACAGTGCCCCATACATTATAAAGTATGCATCGCAAATATAATGTATGCATTATATCATACATGCTTAATACATTGCAAATGTCTCCCCATAATTAAGAATTTCTCTTGAGAAATAATATATGTATAAATAACTATCCTCTCCCATCATTTCTCAAGTAAGATTTCAGAATTTGTTTCAAATTAAATAATTCATTAAATTAAATTGAGATTAATTTCATTAAATTAAGATTAATAATATTTCCTAATTATTTTTCCAAATATATTTGTAATCTGTTTTACAAATTTGGTGGCAAACATTTTTTGGACTAAAAATTTTGACCATTGTGTGGTCTTCTTGTAAATTCTTTCCTGAGAAATGGACCATTTCTATCATGAAGTAATTTATATATACAGGAAATTTCCAATTACGCGTTATTTCAGTATTAATTAGTTTTCCTTATAGATAGTAAAACAAAAGAAAATGTCAATCACATCATGAGTAATTTATTTGAGGAATAGAATAAGCTAAGTCATCACTTTGAATGTTGAATAACATAATTTGAATTATGTATTTAAACGAATATAATGGACCACAAAGATTCACAACTTGCAATTTCGTATGATCCTCCTAATTCTGCAGTTGTTTTAAACTATCACATTCTGCAGTCATTTTTGAGGTTTCGACCGACATGAATATCAATTTTAATTCGATCAATGTCTATCAAAGTTAAAAAATTGCTGGTACACATTTATCCTTCTTATATGAGACAACACAACGATGCTTCACAACGGTATATATATATATATATATATATAT
>JAPDSC010060187.1:0-10475 GCA_026290005.1 Latrodectus geometricus
TTATAGAAAGTGTTTTTAAACTTAATCAAATACACATACATTCACGAACATATGAATTAAAAGAATTTTTTATCTTCAATATTAGTAACAAGGACCATATGAATGTAAAAATCTAGATCAAAAAGCATTTCCTCTATAAAATTTTACTTAACTACATATGCAGTTTTATTTTGATGTTATATATATTAGAGTTACAGTCATATTATCACCAGTATAGAAATAATGTAATTATATACTTCAACATTAATGTAAATTATTTGATCAAGTCATTTTGACATATTGTTGCATATATTTTCACGTTTCACAGAAACGTGAAACCCAGAAAACCTAGAAACGTGAAAATATATACAACAATAAAACATTTTTGTTCCAAGATCTTTGTAAGGTAGTAGTGGCTTTATTCTTATATAGGTTAATGATTAATTTTATGCATTATAAATAATGAAAATAGTGTTGAATCGAAATTTTCTATAAGTTTGAAATTTGTGGATTAAGGTGTTAGTCCAATAGGTTTTGGTAATCGTTAAACCAGAGATGAACACTTAAGAGAATATGGACAAAACCGGTGTCAACGTTTTAAATTTTGTAAAAATGGAATGTGAAAATTATATTCAAGAGAATCGATAATTATTAGCAAAAATTTCAACTGAAGTAGAAACCATGTTAAATTTTCCACACGCAAGTTAAGTTCTTCTCAACTTATTCTGTTCTCAGAAGAAAATTATTTCTTTGGTAAAATTTACTTTTTACATAAATTTTTTAAATGGTATTCTATGTTAAATTGAACTATTTTTTAAATCAAAATTATATCTGTAATTATTATTTTTCGATAGACATTCGATTTGTGTGTTATTGTTTGTTATTGTACTAGTATTGATTACAATGGTTTTTATGCTTCAGATGTGGTATAATTGTCATTTAGTCAATCTAATGTAAGAAATTTTTTATAGCTATTTTAAAATTCATAATTTGAAACATTAAAGTTACAACTTTATAAAAGTTTTAATCGTATTCAATATTGCTGATTCTTTTATTTGACATATTCATGTTGAAAACTATTATGTATAAAATTGAAATGATTTTTTTTTTAATTTTTGGAATGAAGTTTAAATGCTATGATTTATATTTTTAATCAGTATTAATTTCATGCATGGATTTTGAACAACAATTTGATATATTTAAAGAATATATTTTTTTATTTTTAATGGATGCACCCATGAGTAAGTAAGTCCATTAGCCCATTTGCCACAACAAGGCCAGAAACTGCTACTTATTTTATCGTTACCCGGTGGGCACCTGTGAACCAAGTCACGGAGGTACGAGTAGCATCGCCCACGCCACACCACCACAAACCCGTTTATAGGGCGGGCCACTTTCATCCATCATCTGAGGAAAGGACAAGAAACAGAGAGAAAGAACATCCATGCCTGAGCCGGGATTCGAACTAAGATCCTCCCCATCCGTAGTCAGTTACGCTAACCACTAGACAGGTTGGGTGGTAAAGAATACTTTTAAGTAATGAATTTTCCCATAAAAAGTAACTTTTGCAAGTTTTGCATATTTTTGAAATAAGTAAATATTTTTTAAACTGTATAAATAATTATTTAGAATAAAAAGTAAATAGGATTTAAAACTTCTGATTAATTGTTTTTTTTTTTTTTTTTTTTTTTTTATAGTTTTACAATTTTGACGTAAAGTACTATTAATAACAACAAATATTTACAAAGTAATTATTAAGCTAATTAATAAAATAAATAAAGCCTTACACTTTCGGATAATGATTTAGATACATACATTATTTAAAAGCATTTTATTAGGTACAGGAAGCTATAGAATATAATAATAACAATATGCAGTATCTATTTTTCTAACCAGAAATATATGATTATCAAAGTGCTTATATTGAAAATAGATAAAACAATTTCCCCAAAACAGAAAATCAGGAACTTCGAAAGGAAGTACTAATGGTTTTTTGGGTAGATTTGATAAAATAAAGACACTAAAAGCAGTTATTCAGCTTTGGCCTCGAGAGATTTATTATGCTGTTTCGATCGAATTTTAATCATAGATATCAAGATATATTTCTAGAGTAATGATACGATACTTCTCGAACTAAACGTAAAAATTTAGAGACAAAAATAATTTTCTTCTGTCTCTTATTGCTCATTAATTGAGTCAATGTAAAATGTAATTTAGAGAATTTAATAAATTGAACATAAATTGAATTTGTTTTATTTGGTTGAATAGTAAAATATACATGATATTTTAATTTCTTTAGACTAATTTAGATCTTTTTAAGCATTAGAAATTTTATGGAGCTTTGTTTCAAATTTATACATTTAATATAAATTTTATGTATCTACGAACATATATAAGTATCACGTATGTATTTTTATATGTATGCATACCGGCAAACGAGTATGTGTGTATGAATGTACATGGAAGAAATAAAAACATCTTAAATATTTTTAAAAAGCAAAGTATATTAAAGATTAAATGATAAATCAGTTAATATTTTATTTATTATTTCTTTAGTATAATTTAAATTTTTTGTATCATTTTTGTATTTAGTTGAATGTGGCAACACTTTTGTTAGATTCTATAATTTTTATTGTTATTGCATATAGCTCTGTTTTTCTTTTGGGGTTTTCGTAAGCAATGTTTTATTTTAATTATTACCTGTCATTTGACTAAAAATATGTTACTAAATGCAAACATTCTTTTAAGCTCAATCATCTGCTGATCTTAGAGCTTATTTGAGTGATTAAAAGAAAAATGTTAGTGTTCTTACTGCTTAGTGTTTCATTTTTATTTCTATTAGTTACAAAGTATTTCTATTCAAACTCAGTTTTCACTTATTTTTGAATTAAAAAAAAATATATGTGGTAAAAATTTACTGTACGGTTGCTCTTGGCATTTTTTTAAAAAAATTGCCAAAAATCTCACCAACATCGCCAATTTGAAAAAGCGAGGTCTGAAAATAAACAGAATATTCCATTTTTCATTGGTCGGTTTCCATTTTATCAGAATCCTCCATTTTTCATTGGTCGGAATCCCTCATCTGTGATTGGTCAGAATCGGTTGATTGTCAGAAAATGTTACTTATCACCAACTTTGGAAAATCAAGCCAGAGCGATCTGACAGTAAATCTGAGCCATATAAGTTTCATTCCACAAGATAAGAACATAATTCATTTTCTTATCATTAGTTGCTGCTGTATAATGAATAATGATTTTAAAAGTAATTCACACCCGGCTTATTTGTGTTTGAATTCAACAATATCTTGGAAATTGAATACATTTTTAAGAGAACTAATATTTAATTTTATTAATTATTATTTAATTTTATTAGTTTAATATTAGGAAACGAAAAGAAAAATAGCAGTAATTAGGTTCATGAATACTGTTTATTCATTGAATATTTATAAAGTGTTTGCTTTCTAAATTTAAATAATGTATGAGTTACACAAACATTTTTAGAACTTTTTTCAAATATTTCCCGTTTAATTAAAAAAATAATTTCTCCAGTAATTCATCTATATAATTAAATTTATTCATATGATTTTACACTCACTGGGTTCCTTTGTTATTATCTCATAGATAATAACAAAGGAACACTGAAAGCTTGATACAGTTGAATCATTAGAGTTTTATCTTGCACAAACTAATTATTTTCAATCGTTCTTAATGCTTCGATCTCTGAAATGATTTTTTTTAAAGTAAAGAAAGTTATTTTCTCAGCTTATATGTTATTTTAAAATATGATTCACTGCTTACCGACATGTTTATTGTCACTCATTGTTAAAATTTCAAGCTTAATATGGATATCCGCTTAAGTCACATTTTATACTTCAAAACGATAATTTGTTTCTTTCAGAACTGTAGTAAATTAAATTACACTTATTTCTTTTACTTATATCGATTATTTGTTTTAAATTTTTCCAAAAATTTAATTACGGAAAGAATTTATATAATATCATATTCAAATAACTTGAAATTTCCTGAAAAAAATAATTCATATACAACGAATCAAGAGATATCTTAAGTTTTTCATACTTTATTCATTGAAGAATTAATGTTTTCCGAATTGAAATTAAACAAATAAGGAATTCATAAATACTAGAAATATATCTTTTATTTAAAGATATAATTCTGGTACTTGTGCATGGAGTTACATTTGGAAAACAATTACATACGCAAGAATTACGATGTAGAATCCCTTTTTTATATCTTTTTGCTTACAATACCATACAATGCAAATATACATACATTTGTTTAGCAATGTACAAATAAACTTATACATAGCATATTAGAGACATAAGATGATTCAAATGACTGTATTTCTTGAGGATTATAACAAACAGTAATTACTAGAAATAATAAAATTTTATTTTAATTTGGTCAATATTTTTTACGAATCTAACATAATATCATATAACTAAGTCCCAAATGTTCAGTAAAAGGGAAAAACTAAAGCAATTACACATTTATTGCAATAAATTTCATTAAAGATAGTTTGCTCATTTAATTTTCAATTTCTATCAACTCATTTCGAATTTCAGAAATATTAAGAATATTGATATGTTACCAAACTATATTTTCTATTTTCATAAACGGCCTTAGAGCAATTTTTAATAACTTTCGAAGGACAGAGTAACTAACTTTCAAATATTTGGGTGGTGAAACCCCCTTTACTCAGAAACAAATCATTGTTCAATCCTAGATTCAATATGCTTATCACACTTTTTTTTTATTAGTCTTTACATAAGAGTCTTCAGAAAGTTATTTTTTCTTTTTTTCTGATTTCATCTACAGGAAAATAAATTCTCTCTTGAAACTTAACTCATCACTGATTATAGTGTACCAATAAGTCCATTTATTGCCTTCTATAAAACAATTTAGAGCAGAAATTGAATTATAATTCTCTTAAATCGTATAATTACATACTCACACAAATTTATTTTACTGTAACACAGTGAATCTAAACAGAAGTTGCAAATTGTTTAAAGTTGATTCTGTGCAATTCCATTTCGCCAACTCCTATCAAATTGTGATGACATTTTCATCGGAAACTCACTGCAAACCAATAAAGAAATAACAGCTTTTAGTTGAAAAACATTTATTTTCGAAGGCTTAACAATTTTTTCACTATTTAAAATGTTTCTAAAAAGTAAAAAGTTAAAAACAATAATGATAAAAGCAACAGTTTGAGATGTTTTGTTTAATTTTGTAATAACATTTTAGGACATAATCTCCTGATCCAGCGAAATGGAAAAAGTACCTTATGTTTTCTAAAAATATAAAGAATTCAAACTGTATTTTGTTTCATTAAATAATGTTTAAAGCACCTGAACAGAAACACTGTGCTTGAACCAAATTAACACAGTCTTGAGTATCACATTTTACAGAAAACATGAATAGTCGAAATAATTTAAGGCTTAATTGATATGATGATGCTTATGTAAAAAAATTACTATAATTATATTTGGTTACAGCAAATTTCGAAACTTTATCCTACTGGAACAATAATTTGAAAGCAGTACTTTTTCGGATAAAAATACTTTTCTGATAGGGTTCAATTTGGTGCCTGCTACAAATCAAAATCACTTGATTCTCGATTTGCTGTATAATTGACATGTGAGATAACACTTCTGTAAATTCATTGCCACGTATTTTATATATTTAAACCGACCATAAATTGAATTCATGATATTTAGGATTCTTTTACATCAGCATTGCTAAATTCTTCATAAATTTTTATTTCACCAAGTTTTTTCTGAAGTAACAACGATCAGCTGTATTGTTCAAATTATGTGCAGGGATGAGCTGTTAGTGTAGTTTCGGATGTGTTGACATAACGAAAAACGAAAATAAGGTAATGTCCATTTCTAGAAAGAAACAGGAATGAACTATCTCACTCGAATGTGATTTAATTTAATATACTCTTTATAATTGATTATTGCAGTGTACCTGCTTATGAATGCTTCTGTTTAAGCGGCGCTGTAATCGCTACCGTCTGCAATTTAACTATCTACTATCTAGCCCTTGAAGAAAGCTATATTGCGAGTCATTGTCTGCAACATATATTATGTTTCTATTCTAATAAATCATTGTTTGTTTTAATTAAGCAAATAACGTCTACTATTCATTACTCTAACTTCACACTATCCGTCAATACAATATCTATAATTAATTAATTTATCTATTGTGCTAATTTAACTTATGATGTCTAGAAAATATATATTCCTAAGCTATCTGTAAAAACTCTGAATATTATTATCATTAAAAATGTACAACTGTTGATTAAAAAATATCTGAATCAGCATATATTGATTTCTTTATCAAACTATGATGATTATTTTTAAGGCTAACTTGTGAAAATAACATGCTTCATAAAGTTTAAAATTCGATACAAAATAATAAAATCTTTCTACAAAGGGGAAGTTGTATTTAATATTCAAATCAATGTAATATTTATTAATCTAATATTTTGTATAAATAATAAAAATGTTAGAGATTTGAAATCTCTCTTATACAATCAGAATATTTATAGTGTTAATAGAATACAATAATTTAAGCAGTTAAGATTGTTTTACCCTTATTGTAAATCGGAAAATTCTGCATTGGATTTAATAAAAATATAAATAATTGTTTTGATACAAGAACATCGAATGAAATGTTCCTGAGCATTGTAAGCAAAACTTCTTAACTTCTTGCTAACAAAATTTCTTGTTAACAAAACTATCAGAAAGTAAGATTTTGAAAATGTAGGTCGTTCTTTCCCATAAGATTTTCTAATGCTTGTCGTTCTTTCCCAGTGATTCGGATGAATTAAAGATATTAATTAAATCATATTCTTGTCGAACTGCAAAACATGAAATAATCTTTTCCAAATGAATCGATTTGATATTAAAATATTCACTTCGGAGAGTTTTTAGCTTCGTTTTTTTGTAACAGAGTGTATTGAGATTACACGCACGTACTGTGGAAATGGAAATGATAATGAGTCACTTTTGAAAATAACTATTCACATAAATATGGAATTTATAAGATACTAAATTTTTCCGTAATATTCAGAAGTTCTTTTGAGTATATACAATGTATATTATGTCCTGTATTTTAAAATACGTTATATTTTCTTTATTAAATGATTATAATTTATGAAACATTATGAAGTAATCAGTGAAACCAACACTTAGTTCTTATAAACAAGAATAATTTCCTTGTAATTATTTTCAAGATATGTATTTCTTGAACTTCGATATGTAAAAGCAGAATAGAAAGACGTTACTGTATTTATCTAGATTGTACCGTCCATTACTGAGCCTTAATAAAAAAAGGAAGAATTGATATGATTATTTTGTTATGCATGAATGAAAAGTTTTTAAAACTTTGAGAATTATTTGAAATTTGTCATATATATATATATATATATATATATATATATATATATATATATATACTAAAAGTATAGATGTCGGTATGGAGAATTTGAGTCAATTTATTAAATAATTACACACATTGTATTGAGAATATAATATAATTACGCTTATAATATATTATTTTCTATACATCTTTCTTAATGCAATAATAATTTTAAAAAAACACAGTAATTCATATGATTATTGGATGAAATTCTTACTGAAATAATTTTAAATTATAAATTCTTATATAAATTTTGTATTGATGGGACATGAAAATTCCCGGGAACCTAGAACATCATCACCTACAAAATAAACGATGAGACTAATAAAAAAATATGTTGAAAAGTGAATGAATATTTTCGAATTGATATAATTGTGAACAATTTTTCCTTAAATGAGAAACGCAATAGAACATTTAGTCAAACGATAATTGTTATTCTTCGGTGTTCAATTGACTTAGAAGAACAGTCAGCTTCTAGCAAGAATCTTGAAGTGTCTCTTCGTGAGACAGTATCATTTTCTTTTCCACCAGAAATCCCTGTCTAGCGGCAGAGGAAGCATCGATCGTGACACGGCCAGACAAGTTGGAATGGATGTCGGGAAAAAAGGCACCGCTGACACTTGGGAACATTAGGAGCTGACAAGTCGCTGCGAGGGCGGAAGCCCATCAAATATCAGGCATCGATTTCCATGGGGTGGCAAGCACTGTTATCATACACCCTTGAATCTGGTGGCGGATGTGCAGAAGTGGACCATCACTGACGTGGCGGACGGATATGCTTACACAGACAGAAAAGAAAATACAAAAGTTGTACTAAGTGACCACAAATCGATCGATGAATGGCGGAAGGAAACTATCTGTTTCTTTGATCTTTTATATTCTCTTGATGATATTTTATATTGATCAACTTCCTCTGTTTTTCTCTGTCTTAAAACAAAAGTTTATAATCATGATTATTTATAAAGAAATTAATGAGATTAATCTATTAGTACTAATGCAAAAAGAATTATTTAGTTTCTTATTCTCTTCAGCTGTAAATTATGATGATATACATAACTTATGTATATTGTCATCATCAGATACACAATGCATCATTAATTTGAAAGCAATTTTTGTTAAAAATGCTTAAGTTGAAGTAACTTAACGTATTGTCAAAGATGTGTCATATTTATCAGTTCTGTGTCCCTATTACTTTATATTTATTTAATATTTTCACCATGGTATTTTTAATACCACCTCAATATTTTTTCAACCTCATTAATATTCTTGACATTCCTTTCGAAAGAAATATGGAATTTTGGTTATGTGATATTGACAAACATTGTCCTGTTGATATAGCTTAAGCCTATGTATTGACCTCTCTTCGTTAAAATAATGGGACGATTTGAAAAATAGAAGATGAAGCATCTCAAAGTAAACAATCTAAATATTGAGCCTTCCGAAACAAACTGAAAAATCTGTCTACTGGTATAAGTTAAAAAATCATGAGTTATTTTTTAAGCTTATATCAGTAGAGATAGATTTTTAATTTACTCTTACGTCACAAATTGTTCTTAGTGTTTCCTAAGCATTCGATTGTACCACAATATTTTACCTGTAAGAAGTGGTAGAAACAAGTAATAAGATGAATGTTTTTTATTCCAAACACATGATTAGAGCAAGAAACAAGATTATTGTATTAATTATTTAAATAAAATTCAAGATATAAAGTATATATTTAAAATTGTGGAAAATTCATCTATTAATCGATATTTGTCCGACATAATGTGGAAAACATATAAAGATGAGATTCAGACTGATTCATTTTAACTGAGATAAATATGGTATAACTAAAGGCACTTATTTATTCTGCTATTCACAATGGAATCTTCTGTTGCATTTACTAACCTCTTGACAATTTTTTTAAGACCACCAATTTCAAAATTAATTTTTTTCGCCCATTACTTTTCACATATAATTATTTTTTCTGAGCTAAACGAAGTTTTGTTACTATTTATAAGAAATACTCTCAATTAATATTGGTATTAAATAATGATTCCTTACTTTATATAATAGAATAAATATAAAAAAACACTTAAATTATGCATTTACAGTATAATTCACTTTGTAATGCATATCTCAATATGAATCAAACTTTGTAGACATCGTAACGTAAATCTTCTATACAATTATCCAAAGCAGAATGACAGTTTAATCGAGGTTGCCAATCAAGCAATTTAATTTATAGTTGTAACAGATTTCAAAATACCAGCTATATAACTGCTGAAACTGAAAGATAATTTAGACAGTTATTAAAAAACAAAGGAAGTTTAATTTGATTATAAAAAATTAATATTTTTGCTTTTATCGTTCATTTAGTAAAATAATAATATAAATAATTTAAAGAAAAAGTCTTAAAATGATTTGAAGAAGAAGTAAAAGCATTAGAATTTTCTATCTACAAGTAACATTAATAGTAAATTGTTATGAATAATAATAGATGTAAAAATTGATGATAACTTCAAACATCCGTTATTGTTGTGATATGGTTTATAAGAAACAGAATAAAAGTATTTATGTTAATATTTTGTATTTATTTAAAAAATTCAGTGAAAAGGAATATTTTATATTAATTGTCCGAGTATTAAACTTTTTACACGGTATTTAATGATTCATGTACTATATAAATATTTAAATATTCTTGATAATAATGAGAAGAATTGAACTTGTTAATAATGAAGATTCAATTGAGTAAATGTACATGTAAATTATAAATAGATATCATATAAGCATTTTTTTCACATTAATAACTCTCAAATGTTTTTTGATCTAATGTACGAAAATACTTGATATTTTCCCACCATTACTATCTAATTGCTAAATAAAGAAATAACTCCCATTTATTATATCTATTTTGCAATTTAAGTAAAATTGCAAGAAATTCTATGTATATAATCTATCTATCTATCTATCTATCTATCTATCTATCTATCTATCTATCTATCTATCTATCTATCTATCTATCTATATATATATATATATATATATATATATATATATATATATATATAT
>JAPDSC010060189.1:2702-5202 GCA_026290005.1 Latrodectus geometricus
GATATAGATATCTATTGGATATAGATATCTATTGGATATAGATATCTCGTGGATATAGATATCTTGGATATAGATATCTACTGGATATTAGAACATCACAGGGATATCTAAAATATCCGTAGGATATCCAATGGAGCGACTTTTTTGGTAGTTGGTAGATATATATATTTGGATATCTATAAAATTAAGAATTTTATACTATATATTTATTTATTTAGTTATATTAGTTTGGGGATAAAGTTATCCATTATTTTTTTCCGGTAGACGTCTGTAGTGATCGCTATCTCGTGAGGTATCTATCAAACAATTTCAGATTTATGCTCGTTGGAAAGGTGACATTTGACACTAAAATATCCTCTTGCGGTTTTTTGTTTGATTCATTCAGTTATGAGTACAAGGTTTTAAAAATAGAAGACAACAAACAGAAAATTCGATACATTTTAGTTTTTCTTTTATAATGGCGAAAAAGCTAACCAGGTGGCTAAAATTCTGAAAGGTGTTTATCGTCCTATATATGACTGTAACAACCAGTTACGCACAATTTCGATTTCGTCGATTCCATTTGGATAATAGCAATTTAAAACTGCTGGTAGAGGGAAGGCGCCCACTTTCTAAAACTTTCGCAAAACGGACGTAGCAATCATTTTCGGCAAATTTTCAAAAGATCTTGTTTTGTTGATTTTTCAGTTCTGCTTCGTCATTTGAGGTTGGATGGATGTTTGAGTGAATGTTCCTTGTCATTCATCTTGCATAAAGGCAAATCTAACAATATGCTTCGTGCGTTAAAGGCGCAATTAACTTAGGATGGTATTTGCAGCTCATCAAATAGCTTTCAGCCTTACAGTAATGCTATATTCTATGTTAAAAAAATAAATAGGAAATTGGAGTTACAAGTAAAAGAAACCGAGAATCTAACTATTAAAAATGTGAACTTTGTGTGAACTGCTTTTTCTTTTAAAATAATTTACACATCAAAAATAAATAAATTTTGATTCGGGAATTTTTTATTACATTTTTAAATGTCCAAGAAAAATAATTAGCCTTACCAATAAAATGTTTGCTTTTGTAATGGTTTGAATTTCTTAAAAAACATGCTTCATTTTCATCAAATTAAAAAAAAGTAGATATTTTAATTTCTATTTATGGGAAAAATGAATGAATATGAAAGAATTTATTTAATGAGTTGAATGAACGCAAGAAATAAAATGAAGTGTTAGTGAAAAATTAATTACAACATGCTATTAAAAATTGTTCTCGGCTTTTAAAAAAAAAAAAAAAAAAAAAAAAAAAGCGGAAATGTAAGAAAAAAATTCAATTCTTTTTCTTATTTCAAAATTCTGTTTTAACTTTATTAAATGATTTGTCATATTAGATAATGTAAGCATAAGTCATTAAAATGACTTAAAAATGAATTAATCTTATTTTTCGTCAATATGCACTCTGATGTAATTGGCAGCATGTTAAACATATATTAGAAATTCAAATTCGACTAACTTCCATGAGTTATTTTTCCTAAAAAGATTGCATAAAAATCCGTAAGAAAATGTTTGTTTGATCTTTCAAAATTTTTTCTTCTCAAATATAGTGCCCTACATTGTTTTTCTTCATTAAAGAAAAGTTTTACACAAAAAATACTAGAGATATTATCAAAAAAAATATTAACAATATAAATCAATATCAAACATTAATCAATTTATATCATATTTTACTGAATGAAAGCAAATACTCGAATGAAATGTTTGCTATAATTCATAAAATCTTTGCATTTAAGTCAAGTTAAATTTGCTTATTAACAATTATAATTTAATTAATAGTTTACTTATTAATAATAATTATAATTTGCTTTATAATACCAAAACGATAAATACTTTAGATATCATTAGAAAATTATAAACAGAAGATTAAAATCTTTAGCACTAAGTTTCATTGTATCCCAATTGTATTTATTATAAAATACAATTATAGAAAAATATTATTATTGAATTATTAATCGATAGAACGCTTTTCAACATCAAATTCTACAAATATTTAAAAATGTTGATATGCAAATTTAAAATGTAAGTTTCTATTTTACAGAAATATAGAAAAGGAGAACTTTTGCATGTGGTGCCACTAAGCTGCAGAATTCTTTTCGAGGGGGTTACGGAAGTTCCTAAAATTTCCTGTATAAAGTTCCTTCATGCATTAAAAAAAAAACTCTTAGTAATGGATGTAAAATAATAGCATTAATCATTAAATGAAATATTTCTCGTTTTCATCAGCATCTTATCTACCTGGAACTCTCTAGCTTGGTAAGCAATTCATTAACAAAACAAACAATGATGTGACACATTTAGTGGGTGCCTCATTATATAAGTCATAACTTAGGAGCTAAACACTGAGGATAGGCTGACCAAATAAACAAAAAATATGCATCAAATCTTAGGATATTTTTAAAATTTCAATTTTTAAAATCCTAAAAAATGATAATTCTTCTTGAAATCACAGTATTTATTGTTTT